>ML814513.1:23120-39586 GCA_009831015.1 Picea engelmannii | reverse complement strand
GACACGTGGCAACCACTAAGTGGGCCACATGTCATCATTTGATTCGCCACCAATGACACATGTCATATGCCAACTCGTCCACAATCCTGCCAACCAACACCTGCCACATGTCATACATCCATGCCACATGTCGTACAACTCTGCCATGTGTCGTATGGTCTTCCATGTCAGCATCCATACAGACTGTACAGTCAGCACACATTTTTTTTTCTATTTGTCGTATTGAACAGAACGTGATATATCTCTCATCTGACGTCTGTTTGAACCCAAATGAGTTGCATTGGGTTCATGACGACGAGGCCTACGCTCCTGTTCAATTTGAAGCGATTCCGAGCACTTTGAATTTTAAGCAAAATTTGATCCCCTGGATCAATATGACAAAGAATTCCATGCAGTCATACAAGCATTGAATAAATGGAGACATTATTTAGTTCCTAAAGAGTTTGTTTTATACAGCAATAATCACACTTTGGAATTCGTGACTCAACAGGACAAGTTGAACCAAAAGCATGCTAAATGGGTTGAATACATGCAGAATTTTACTTTTGTAATTAAACATATTTCTGGAACTGCTAACAAAGTTGTTGGTGCTTTGAGAAGGAAATGTCTACGTATGCAGGAATTTAGAGTCAAAAATTTGGGTTTTGACAACCTCAAAGAAATGTACAGGGATGACCCAGATTTTAAAGAAGCATATGAGGCATCTGAGAATCCAGTTCTTAGGGACAGAAGCCAATGAACCAAATATATGATCCAAGATGGATTATTATTCAGGGGCAATCAGTTATGTATTCCAAAATGCTCCATGAGGGAGAATCTGCTGAAAGAAAAACACAGTGGAGGATTGGCTGGGCATTTTGGTCATGATACGACATTTTCAAAATTGAATGGCTCATATTTTTGGCCAGGGATGAGGACAGATGTTAAGAAATTCATGGATAGATGCAGAATTTGTCAGCATGCAAAAGGGAAAAGGAAGAACACAGGGTTATATCATCCATTAGCCATACCAAAAAGGTCGTGGGATGCAGTGAGCACGGATTTCACACTAGGACTGCCAAGAACACAGAGAGGCTGTCATTCAATCTTTGTAGTGGTAGATAGATTTTTGAAGATGGCACATTTTATACCATGCTAGAAAACCAGTGACGCAACTCATATTGCGAACCTGTTTTTCAAAGAAGTCGTCAGACTTCACAGCTTGCCAAGGAGTATAGTTTGAGATCGGGATACCAAGTTTGTTGGACATTTCTGGAGGACTTTGTGGAAAAAGATGGGGACAAGTTTGTCTTTTAGCTCATCATATCATCCTCAAACGGATGGGCAGACAGAAGTTGTGAACAAGAGCTTGGGGGATTTGTTGAGGAGCCTACTGACTGAACACCACAGTCAGTGGGATCACTTTCTGCCACATGCGGAATTTGCTTACAATGATTCGCTTAACAGAAGCATAGGGTAGAGTCCATTCAAAATTGTATATGGAATGCATCCAAGGGGAGTTTATGAATTGAAATATTTGGATCAAAATGAATTCAGAAGTGTTAGTGCAGAGGACTTTGCAGAAGCAATGAAGGAGCTTCACAGTTGAGTTAAGGAGCGATTGCAGAGTTCAAATCAAGAATGCAAGCGCAAAGCAGATCAACATAGGTGAGAAATTCAATTTGAAGTTGGTGATCTGATTCTTGTACATCTGAGGAAGGAGAGGTTCCCAAGAGGAACATATAACAAACTGAGAATGAAAAATATTTGACCATGTAAGGTCATGAAGAAATTTGGGGCAAACGCATATGAGATTGAATTACTTGATGGGATAGGAATTTCATCGATATTCAATGTTGTGGATTTGTACCCTTACAAAGTAGGAGGAGGGGATGAACAGACAGAGGTTCAGTGGACCAAACAAATGTCTGTAGCTGAAAAGCCCCACATGGAAAGTATAATTGATAAGAGGGTCTGCAGGAAGACCAGAAGGAAAGAGAATTTTGAATACTTGGTCAAATGGAAGGGACATCTAGTTGAAGATGCTAGTTGGGAGGATGAAGAATAAATTCAAAAGAATGGATAGACTGTGCAAGAGCTCATGAATTGGAGTTCATGAAAATTTTCAAGAAAGGGAGTATGATGCAGGAGCATCGTAAGAAGCCAAGCGAGCCTAAAGGTAGAAGCCAACTAGGAAAAGTGTCAACACATTTTAGCACATTTTAAAAATGTTTTGAAATGTTTTTGAAAATGAATGTGCAGATATTAAATGTAATGAGCTAAGAGGTGTACTTGCATTTATACTTAGACGCTATAATAGATCTAGAGCGAATTTCTCTCATCTATCAATGTAAGAGGCATTTAAGCCCGGTTAATGAAAGTAGGTAGATTTGAACGATAGATTAGACAGTTTTAGGAGTAGGAGGGAAAAACGAATATAGATGCCCTCATTTCTGTATCGTAAAATTATTATCATTATCACTAGCATAGAGCATAAGGAGAGAGTTGTAGAAGAGAGTTGTAGAGAAAAACCCATGTACAGGAGCTTGAATTAATATAAGAATCTTTGAATCAAATTTCATGGTGTTATGATGTTTTTTGTTTATACATGGTGAATGGTATGCCTACATTTGTTTTATTCTCTCTGTTATGCATTTTCTTTAATGTTGTATATGTGTTATTTCATGTTGAATGTTTGAAATCTGATAGAGAAAGAGAATGAGTTTAAATTGTTTCTCTTCTTGAGTGAGAGTTCCTACAAGGAGTGCAGTGGAAACATCCACAAGGTGTGCATTGACAAGGTTTCTGGGTCTATCTTAGAAAGCTCAGGAGGGTTACTGTTGTTCTCATTCCATCAGAGTGCAGATGAAGCACATAAGTCGTGCAAGGTGTGTGCAGGCTAGCTAAGACCTTAGAAGTTATTAACTAAGGTGGAAGAAAGGAAGAGTACTATCACAGAAAGTGCACAGAGTCGAAAGATCAAATAGCTAGGAGTATTTGAAAGTTTAATGCAAGGAGTGCGAGCAAGAGTCCTTTTAGAGACTCGAGTTTACAAGTGAAATATTAGGAGGGATAACACCTTTGAATATTTGAGAGGAAATAAGAAATCAAACTACTTCAAAGGGAAATGAGGGTCGAAGTCATCTAGCAGAAGTAAAGTTCAAAGGGAGAACACCAGTTCCTCTCGCATAAGTCATAGAGGAGTGAATCGAACGGTCAAAATTATCCATGGAGAACTCATGAATTCGCGAGGACTATAGGATCCAAAGGAGCTGCAAGGTGGATAAGGGTTGGACGAAACCATCTTGTGGGCTTCAAGATTCAACGGTGATCATTGATCATGACTGTTGAGTTGTCAAGATCATTTAGGCAAATCGGGGTTTGTAAATCCCCAGTGCAGATGAATGGCTGTCAAAGGTTCGTTCAAGTCCCAAAAGTCGGAAAGCTTGAGTGACAGGTGGCAAGAATCTGTCTCAGAGATAGAGGACAACAGAGAAGGCAGGTGGCGTAATTGTTTCCAGGTGGAGTCAAAACTTCGTTGACTGTTTCGAGGTTTCGAAGGTTGGAGAGCCGGAATCCTTTCATCAGGATTCGCGAAGACGCGAAGTCTGAAACTCCAAATTGACAAAAAGTCCCGTTGGGGAGCCAGTCTTTGCTAAATGCATTGGGGTTCAACATTTCAGCATTTTCGAGGACAAGAGAAAGGGGTTCTTTTTTCCAGAATTCCCAAAATCATGAAATGTGATACGACTGTGGAGGAGGACGCGCCCAAACATTTCAGTGAATCGACATTTCGGGTTTCGGCAATGGAGGGCCGAGAAACTCGACAACAAGGTTTGAGAAATTGTAAAACTTGAAGTCCTAAATTTTCAAGGGGTGCGACTTTATTGTGGTCAAGGAGATTTGGGTTGGCACCTGGTGTTTGTTCACACAGGCTCAATTCATATGGACCTGTGGAAAACAATGTTGTGTGTGTATGGGATTCCTTGAGTAGGAACTGAAGAGTTAATTTGACTCAGGGGAAGATTTCGAATGATCTTGTGTGGGCCTCGACCCAAGGGTTCGGGGGTCCGCATCACTTCATCTCATTATTCCACAATTAAGCATGGGTTCTCTTACTCCACAAAATGTCTTCCCATGAGGTTTTTCACCATAAGGGAACCACTTTGGAGTTCATCCATATTTACTTCTTATCAACCATGACAAAACAATAATGAGTCATATTTATGTCAAACAATATTGGGTCCATTACCCAAGCCTTTGTGCTACAGGGATTTCTTTAAGGGTTGAAATCAATGACAACCAACCTTAATCAATAATCTCCCCCTTTGGCATTGATGGCAACACTCTGATCCAATACTAAAATCATATTACTCATGCTCCCCCTGGAACCATGGCTTTGTCCTCTGCATCTAATAAATCTGCTCCCCCTAGAACCATTTCTTTGTCCTCTACATCTGATAAATCTCTCCCCCTTTGTCATCAATGGAAAAAGTATCTTTCCATCCGGGGCTTCTCCCCCTGACAGACTGTCCTCTTATGGTTCTTCCTCGTGTAGATCTAAGACATATAAGATAAGCATTCAAAAATCATTCAAAAATAATTCATTTTTGGAGTAGATATAACTCCAAGTCTTTGGAGAAGATATTCAAAGGATTTCTGTGTAAGTGGTTTTGTAAAGATGTCTACCACTTGTTCTTTTGTGCCCACATACTCAATTCTAATGTTCTTTTCTGCAACCTGTTACCAGAGAAAGTGATACTTGATTGGAATGTGCTTCGGCTTGGAGTGCATCACCGGGTTTTTTGAGATATTGATGGCACTTTTATTATCACAATATATTGGAATGAGCTCATCATACTCAACCTGTATATTTGTCAAAGTTTGTTTCATCCAAAGAACCTATGTACAACATGTTGCTGCTGCAATATACTTAGCCTCGGCTATAGATAGAGATACTAATGATTTCTTCTTTCTTAGCCATGATACCAAGCACTCGCCTAAGTAGAATGTTGCTCCACTAGTGCTTCGTCGGTCATCAATACAACCTGCCCAATCTGCATCTATGTAGGCAATAAGTTATAGATCTTTTCCTTTTGGATACCATAATCCAAACTCTTCCATTCCCTTGAGGTATCTGAAGATCCTCTTTATTGCTAATACATGTGATTCCTTTGGTGCTGCTTGAAATCATGCCACCTATCTAACTATCTACATTACATCTGGTTTGGATGTTGTCACATATAGTAGGCTGCCAATCATTGACCTATATTTCCTTTGATCTGTAGACATTGAATCATCATCTTTCCTCAACATACAATTGGTTTGCATGGGAGTGATAACTGGTTTGCAATCTTCCATTCCAAACCTCTTTAGCATTTCTATGATATACTTGGTTTGAGAAATAAAAATTCCTTGGTTTCTTTGATGTATCTGAAGTCCCGGAAATAAGGATAGTTTTCCAAGTAATGACATTTCAAATTCATTCCACATGTCTTTTGCAAATTTTTGGCTTAACCTGTCATCATCACTACCAAAAATAATATAATCAACATAAACTTCAATTAATAAAATATTACCTTGACTTACCTTGATGTAGAGGTTATTGTCTGCACTTCTTTTTCTGAACCCTACCTACTGCAGATACTTATCCATTCTGGAGTACCATGCTCTAGGAGCCTTTTTTAGACCATACAAGACCTTCTTTGATTTACACACATAGTCTGTGTTCTCTGAAAACTAAAATCCTTCTGGTTGTTCAATGTAGACTTCTTCTTCAAGTTCCCCATTCAGAAAAGATGATTTTACGTCCATATGATATACTTTAACATTTTGGAGCATGCATAAGCTAAAAGAAAATAGATTGCTTCCATTCTGGCAACTGGGGCAAATGTCTCTTCAAAGTCGATTCCTTCAATATGTGAATATCCTTTACATATCAATCTAGAATCTAGCTTTGTTCCTTGTAACATGTCCATCTTCATTCAATTTATTCCTAAAAACCCATTTTTTTGTCGATCACATTCTTATTCTTTGGTCTTGGAACCAATTCCCAAGTGTCATTTTTCTCTATTTGATCCAATTCTTCATCCATGGCCTTATTCCAAAATTCATCCTTGCTGGCTTCTTCAAAACAGTTTGGTTCAATTGTAGATAAGAGTGCTAGGTGTGTTTGTTCTGGTGAATCGATTTTTCTTCTAGTCTCAACTCCTGCATCTTTGTTTCCAATAATCTAATCTGAAGGATGATTCTTCGGTACTCGTTTATTTGGAGATACTTGTTGAACTTGCTCTTCTACATATGTCGCATTCTCCTCATCTTTATCTTCCTCTTATTCTTATTTTTCATCTTCTTCTTCAAAAAGTTGTTTCATTGATTTGTTTTCTTCTTCCTTTGATTATGGTCTGCATGTTTCATCAATTGTTATGTTGATGCTTTCCACAACTTTGTTTAATCTTAGGATGTAACGCTTGTATGCTTTCCTTGTACTTGAGTAACCAACAAGTATTCATTTGTCCACACGACAGTCAAACTTTCCCATTCTTCCATCTTCTCTTTTGATGTAGCATTTGCTTCCAAAAACTCTGAAGTGCTTCACATTTGCTGGTCTTCCTTTCCATAGCTCATAGGGATTTTTATCAGTGTTGTTTCTGAGAATTACTCTATTTTGAATGTGAAATGATATATGCACTACCTATGTCCAAAAAATATCTGTCAACTTTGAATCCATTATCATTGTTCAAGCCATTTCTTGTACTGTCCTATTCTTTCTTTCAACAACTCCATTATGTTGAGGTGTCCTAGCGATGGAGAATTTCCCTTTTATTCCATGATTATTGCAGTAGTCCATAAATTCCTTTGAGGTGAATTCTGCTCCATTATTCGATCTTAAGCATTTGATTCTTGAATCCATCTCATTTCCAACCATTTCCTTGTAGATCTTGAAATTTTCAAAAGCTTCTGATTTGTTCTTGAGAAAGCAAACTACAATCATTCTTGTATAATCATCAACTAATAACATAAAGTATCTCTCACCTTTTAAGACTTTTGTTGTAGTTGGTGCAACTAGATCAATATGCACAATTTCTAGTGGTTTTGTTGTTGAATATTCCTTTGATTTGAACCTGGTCTTTGTTTGCTTTCCTTGTTGACAATTCTTGCATAAAGTGTCGGTTGGTTTCGTGATCTGGGGCATTTCTCCGATTGCTTCTCTTTTACTGACTTTGACAAGGTTATCAAAATGCATGTGACCCATTCTTATGTGCCATAGCCAACTTTCATATTCCTTTCCTAGACAACACTTTTCATTTCCAATTTTGCTTAACACATATATGTTGCTTGATGTTCTTGCAGTTGTAGCGACCAATTTCCCTGAACCTTCTTTTATTATCTCACACTTTTTTGAATCAAAAGTAACTTTATGAACTTGGTCACACATTTGACTCACGCTTAAAAGATTATGTTTAATATCTTCTACTAGTAGAACATTTTCTTCCTTTTCATTCTTGTTACGAATTCAGACTGTGCTTTTTCCAATGATTTTGGATGAATCATCATTTCCAAAGGAGATTGATCCATCTCTTTCCTTTCGTAACGTAAGAAAATTATCTGTATCACCTTTCATGTGTTTTGAACATCCACTGTCAACATACCAACCACATTTCTTCTATTTATCTTGTAGAGCGACTATGCATTCCTCATTTCTATACTGATCTTGCTTTCTTATCCATGTCATTTTCTGAGGTTCTTGTTTGTGACTCTGTTGAGGTTCTTTAGGAGGGACTGTCATTCTGCAATTTTTAGCCACGTGTCCAAAATTGTTACATTTGTAACATTCCACTTCAATGCTCAAGGATTCAAACATGTTGTAACTTCTTCTATGTGTTTCACTAGGTCTTCTTCAATAACCCCTTTGTGTATGGCTCTCAAAGTAGTTATTGTTCTTCTTGTTAACTCTGCAATTTACATCTTGATGTCCAAAATTATTACAAGCATAACATAAACCAAAAAATATAGTTTGATACCTAGTAGTTGAAGATCTTATGAAATGAGGTGCTCTTATGAATCCTTCTTCTTCTTGAGGCCTGTCTATCTATTGTTGATTCTGAAATCTAAATCTTCTCGGTGGAGGAGTGTCCCTGTAATCTTCCTTGTATATCTTTTTATCCCCTTTGATTGTTTCTGCATAACTTTTTGGTTTTGTTTCTTTCTCTGTTGTTTTGGAGCTTGATCCCTTTTCTGTCTGGTTCTATCCAAGTCTGGACTTGTCAAGATAAGATTTTTGACTTTTGATAATGTCATACAGAGCTTTTGAGCTATTCTGCATATTTTTATTTTGAATATCCTTTCTTAGTGTGACAATCTCTGCTTCCAGGTTTCCAATGATCCCGTCCTTTCCTTCTAGTTGTTCTTTGAGTGCTTGTTCAATTCTTTTATCTTCTTCTATTTGAACCTTCAATTTTGTGATCATTTTTTCTAGTTCTTGAGTGTCTTTTTTCTTATCTAGGTCTGCTTGTAGTTTCTTTTTTTTCTTCTTTTGTCTTCTGATAAATTCTATGGCACTCATTAATTCTTCTGGGAAGTCAACTTTTGTCTCTTCAATTTCTTCTTCATATGCTTCTTCATATTCTTCTTCGGAGTCTTCTTTATCAGAGTCTTCTACTACCATGAATATAACTCTCCCTGTTTCACTATCACTGACTTCATCTTCATCTGATAATGAAATGCCTTCTTTAGTGGAAAAGTTTTTGTTGAAAACTTTCTTTGTAGTTATTTTACCTTTATATGTTTGTCTGCCTTTTGAGTAACCTTCATCATTTCTCTTTTTCTTATGAGGACATTTGTTAGCAAAATGACCAATACCATCACAATTAAAACAAATTAAATGAAGCTTACCTCTGTACCTACCATTGGTTCCCTTGTTCAGTCTTTTGACGAAGTTGGCCACTTCTTCATCATCTTCTAAGACGTCGCTACTGCTGCTATATTCTTCTTGTTCCTTTTTCTTTTGCTTTGATCTTTTGGATGATTTGAAGGCTGCTTCTTTTACATCTGGATTTTCCTATTCAGTTCTCATCTCATATCTTGTGAATATTCCATCCAGTTCATCCATGCTTATTGATTTTAAATCCGATCTTTCTTCTAGTGTTGATATCTTAGGGTTGAATCTCATAGGAAGAGATCTTAGTACCTTTTGAACAATTACAGATTCTTCGATTTCTTCTCCCAATCCTATGATTGCATTCACTGTTTGATCGACTCATAAGAGGTAGGCTGCGATATCTTCATCTTCCTTCATTTTTAGTTGTTCGAACTGACCTCTATAAGTTTGAAGCTTTGCTTCTTTGACTTTTGAATCTCCTTCATAAATATTTCGAAGCTTTTACCAAATCTCTTTAGCAAATTTACAATGTGCAACTTTGGTGAATACTATATCACTGAGACCATTCAAAAGTGCATTTATGGCTTTGGAATTATTCTCACCGAGTTTCACTGCTTTGTCATTTGTTGGTGGAACTGCCAGTGTTGTGTATCCATATACAATTGATTGCCAAACTTGAAATCCATGTGCCTGTATATATGCCTTCATCCTTATGCTCCAAAAAGTATAATTATGTCCATCAAACTGTGGTATTCCATTTTTATACAAGTTGGTACTCTCCATGATCTACCTTTCATTGGTTAAAATGATTTCTGAAGGAACCTACTATGATACCAATTGTTGGATTACTGAGAGGGGGGGTGAATTAGTAATAGCGTAATTATAATCCTTTTTCTTCAAATGTTATATCAATGTATAATTATTATCCAATAATGAGCAGTAAGAAATAAACAATCACACACATACACAGTACACCAGTGTTTTACATGGAATCCCAAATCGAGAGAAAACCACAAAATGTTTTTTCTTATATGTATTGAATAATTACATTCAATAGAAGCACCAACTTACTTTGTTTTCCAGCTGCAACTAGAAGGAGGCTCCAACCCCCTATTTTCTCAGGCTACAACCTGAGGGAAGCTCCAACTCCCCAATTCTCTGACTACAACCAGAAGGAGGCTACAACCCCCAATGTTCTCCGGATATAACCGGAAGGTGGCTACAACCACTTGTCCTTGCCTCGTCCTGCCACCCTGAAGTAGAAGTAGAATGATGGAACCACTGTTAGACTATCACTGTGAGATATACCACTATAAACCTATACAAATAAATCTGAACCATGCATCAAACATGCATCAACCTGTACATCAACCTGTAAACAAACTGTACCATAAAAAAGTGCATCAACCATGTACCAACCTGTAATCAACCTGTACCATAAACAAGTGCATCCAACCATGTACCAAGTATGTACCTGATCCGGATTATTTTCGGCACGAAATGAGAGCGGAGATATAATAAAGAAATGCACAAAGATATTGAAAATATTCAATAATATAACAAAAATGTATCAGAGATGCAACCATAAACACAGATATACAGTAATACACGATTTCTATTAATCAAAGAAATGTACAGAGACTGTAAAAATACAAAGTGACAGACTCGCTAGAATGGTGGCAGCTTATCTCTGAGAAGAGATGTGACGGCTACTCGCATTCGCAAGAAGATGGTTACAATGAGGCTCTGGAGGCCTTTTTACAATAATCGGGAATGCCAAAAGTCCTATACATCCAAAAACCTAACCCTAGGAGATGAAGCGCCAAAATTCATGTGGGCCCCGTTTGGGTAAGTTGGTGCATCAACTTCTCGGGGTCGTAACTTCTGCATACGATCTCTGTTTTATGCGTGTGATAGCTCGTTGGAAAGGTATCGTCGAGGAGATTCATTTTGGGCACTCAATAATTCCTCTAGATATCATTGAGAACCTAGATCCTGAAAAAACTTCATTTAGGCCCTCAAAATGGCCCCGGAAGTGAAAACTTGCTAAAAATAGTAAATGGCCAAAATGGCCAGAAAATTGTTTTGAGCCATTTGGAAAAGGTGGGTGGCCTCCCATATCCACCTGGATCAATCCTCCCTCCTTAGGAAGCAATGGTCTCCATTGCGTTGAGTTCCCGGGGGAGAGGAAAAAGTATTTGTTGAAGCTGCATCTTGGTGAGCTACTTGTCTTGCTGGAGAAGTCACTCTACTTAGTTTGTGGAAATCTGTCACGAACCTGTGGTTGGAAGGTTTGGACCTCTTTAACTAGTCTGGCTATTTTAGATGACTGTGTGCAGAAGGAATCTTCGTGCTTTGCTGCAACCTTGTCGACCTTCTTCTATTGGATAGAAGGTGCTTTGGCCGAAGCTGTGGTGGCTGCAGTATCCTTCTGTTCACCCTTTGAACAGATTGTGGAGAAGATGAATTTTCTAGTATGAGATACTACCTTGTAGCACTGTTTAGGTGGGGCAGTAGTTGGAACTACCTCTGGTATCCTGTAGAGATGACCCCCCAAAGTAATAATGACACTACGGGGTCGAGACTCATAGATAGCATGTTGTTTCCAGATATATGGTTGGCCCAAGAGAACATCACAGACATCCAGTGGGGCAACATCACATAATACCTCATCCTTGAAGGGTTGGATGCCATATGACAATCGACACTATTGGCTGACACGAAGATCTCGTCCTTCGTGAAGCCACCCAATGTTGTATGGTTGCGGGTGTGGTGTTGTCGAAAATCCCAACTGTTTGACGACCTCTGCTGAGATGAGGTTCTTCTGGCTTCCGCTATCAACAATAAAATGCAGTGGGTCCCCTTCACCCACATCTGTGAATGAAAAAGGTGCTCCCCTTCTTCTGGATCTATTGGTTCTTCTAGTTGAAATGCTGCGGTCACGACAATAGCAATGGGGTCTGCGTCGATGATCTATCTTTTACCAGTATTTTCAAAATCAGATTCTGAATCAGGGTTTGGCTCCTTGTCTTTGATCTTGGCCACTAATGACTGTTTTGAGCGACATTCATAGGTGTTGTGCCTGGGGATTTTGTGAAAATCGCACCATTTTCTAGTGTCCTTCTTTGTCTTCCCGTGACCTTTCTTTTCCTGTGGCTTGGACTGGTTTTCAGGAGAATGTTTGTTAGGGTTGTCTTTTTCATACTTTGGTTGTTGTGGATTTGCAGACCCGAACTCCCATTTTTTCTGGTGCTTAAATTTCTGCTCGATTTTAATAGCATATCGATAGGCAACACCAAGTGATGAGATGTGCAGAAAATCCATTTCAGTTTGGATGTATCTGTGTAGAGCCCCACGGTATTTCAGAACCAAATGTCATTCAGAGTCTTTGATAGACAGCTTGGTGCTCAAGGTATGGAAGTTGTTGGTGAACTCTGGAACTGATTGGCCCTTCTCTTGCTGTAGTGTGGTCCATCTCATGTACTAGTCCTCATAGTTGCCAACAGGGTAGTACTGTTCCTTTACCGCATCGACAAAAAATTCCCAAGTGGGATCGACCCCATATATTCCAGAATCCTCTATGGAACTCTGCCCCCAGTAAGTTTCCCACCAATGTTTGACATGGGGGAGAGCCTTAGGGAGTGCGAAGGTGATCTTTTCCTTGTATGAAAAATTATGAACAGAGAAATAGCCTTCTATCAGATTTAACCATTTATCTAGGGCATCTGCATCTATTTGACCTTCAAATATGGGAATATCAAAATTAACCTGTACCTTGAAAGGTGAGGTGCCTCCAAAGTGGTCGCTTGATGAATATGCACCTGATGCTATTGACAGGCGTTGAAGGATGTGGGAAAAATTCTCCATCATTTCGTCCCTTTGTCGCGTGAGAGCTTGCTCAAGAAACAGACTGATAGGATCGTTTGCTCCATCGTTTTTCTTTTCTTCCGCCATTGAGGGTTTATTGGGTGTGCGAGAGCGATTGTCCTCAAGAGAGACAAGCTCGAGGTCCAACTTTCTATACTCGGACCTCGTCGGGGACATGCACTGAAAAAAAATGAACAAGAGCGGCCTGCTCTGATACCACTGATCCGCATTATTTTTGGCATGAAATGAGAGCGGAGATATAATAAATAAATGCACAAAGATATTGTAGATATTAAATAATATAACAGAAATGTATCAAAGATGCAACCATAAACACAGATATACAGTAATACATGATTTCTATTAATCAAATAAATGTACAGAGACTGTAAAAATACAGAGTGAAAGACTCGCTAGAATGGTGGCAGCTTATCTCTGAGAAGAGATGTGACGGCTACTCGCATTCGCAAGAAGATGGTTACAATGAGGCTCTCGAGGCATTTTTACAATAATCGGGAATGCCAAAAGTCCTAGACATCCAAAAAACTAACCCTAGGAGATGAAGTGCCAAAAGTCATGTGGGCCCCGTTTGGGTAAGTTGGTGCATCAACTTCCCAGGGTCGTAACGTTTGCATACGATCTCCATTTTAGGCGTGTGATATCTCATTGGAAAGGTATCATTGAGGATATTCATTTTGGGGGCTCAATCATGCCTTTATCTATAATTGAGAACCTCGATCTCGAAAAAACTTCATTTAGGCCCTCAAAATGGCCCGAGAAGTGAAAAACTGCTAAAAATAGTAAATTGCCAAAATGGCCAGAAAAACTGTTTTGAGCCATTTGGAAAAGGTGGGTGGCATCCGATATCCACCTGGATCAATCCTCCCTCCTTAGGAATTAATGGTCTCCATTGTGTTGAGTTTCCAGGGGAGAGGAAAAAGTATTTGTTGAATCTGCATCTTGGTGAGATACTTGTCTTGCTGGAGAAGTCACTCTGCTTAGTTTGTGGAAATATGTCACGAACCTGTGGTTGGAAGGTTTGGAACTTTTTAACTAGTCTGGCTATTTTAGATGAATGTGTACAGAAGGAATCTTTGTGCTTTGTTGCAACCTTGTCGACCTTCTTCTATTGGATAGAAGGTGCTTTGGCCGAAGCTGTGGTGGCTGCAGTATCCTTCTATTCCCCCTTTGAACAGATTGTAGAGAAGATGAATTTTCTAGTATGAGATACTACCTTGCAGCACTGTTTAGGTGGGGCAGTAGTTGGAACTACCTCTGGTATCCTGTAGAGATGACCCCCCAGAGTAATAATGACACTACGGGGTCGAGACTCATAGATAGCATGTTGTTTCCACATATATGGTTAGCCCAAGAGAACATCACAGACATCCAGTGGGGAAACATCACATAATACCTCATCCTTGAAGGGTTGGATGCCGTATGACAATCGACACTGTTGGCTGACACGAAGATTTCATCCTTGGCAAAGCCACCCAATGTTGTATGGTTGCGGGTGTGGTGTTGTCGACAATCCCAACTGTTTGACGACCTCTGCTGAAATGAGGTTCTTCTGGCTTCCGCTATGAACAATAAAATGCAGAGGGGTCCCCTTCACCCACATCTGTGAATGAAAAAGGCGCTCCCCTTCTTATGGATCTATTGGCTCTTCTGGTTGAATTGTTGCGTTCACGACAATAGCAGTGGGGTCTTCCTCGATGATCTGTCTTTTACCAGTATTTTCAGAATCAGATTCTGAATCAGGGTTTGGCTCCTTGTCATTGATCTCGGCCACTAATGACTCTTTTGAGCGACATTCATCTGTGTTGTGCCAGGGGTTTTGTGGAAATCGCAGCATTTTGCGGTGTCCTTCTTTGTCTTCTCGTGATCTTTCTTTTCCTGTGGCTTGGAATGGTTTTCAGGAGACTGTTTGTTAGGGTTGTCTTTTTCATACTTTGGTTGTTGTGGATTTCCAGACCCGAACTCCCATTTTTTCTGGTGCTTAAATTTCGGCTCAATTTTAACAACATATCGATAGGCAGCACCGAGTGATGAGATGTCCAAAAAATCCATTTCAGTTTGGATATATCTGTGTAGAGCCCCATGATATTTCAGAACCAAATGTCATTCAGAGTCTTTGATACCCAGCTTGGTGCGCAAGGTATGGAAGCTATTGGTGAAATATGGAACTGATTGGCCCTTCTCTTGCCGTAGTCTGGTCCATCTCATGTACTGGTCCTCATATTTGCCAACAGGGTAGTACTGTTCCTTTACCGCATCCACAAAAAAATTCCAAGTGGGCTCGGCCCCATATATTCCAGAATCCTCTGTGGAACTCTGATCCCAGTAAGTTTCCCACCAATGTTTGACATGGGGGAGAGCCTTAGGGAGTGCGAAGGTGATCTTTTCCTTGTCTGAAAAATTATGAACAGAGAAATAACCTTCTAGCATATTTAACCGTTTATCTAGGGCATATGCATCTATTTGACCTTCAAATACGGGAATATCAAAATTAACCTGTACCTTGAAAGGTGAGGTGCCTCCAAAGTGGTCGCTTGATGAAGATGCACCTGATGCTATAGGCAGGCGTTGAAGGATGTGGTAAAAATTCTCCATCATTTCGTCCCTTTGTCGCGTGAGAGCTTACTCAAGCAACATACTAATAGGATCGTCTGCTCCATCGTTTTTCTTTTCTTCCGCCATTGAGAGTTTATTGGGTGTGAAAGAGCGATTGTCCTCAAGAGAGATAAGCTTGAGACCCAACTTGCTATACTCGGACCTTGTTGGGGACATGCACTAAAAAAAAATGAACAAGAGCAACCTGCTCTGATACCACCGACCCGGATTATTTTCGACACGAAATGAGAGCGGAGATATAATAAAGAAATGCACAAAGATATTGCAGATATTCAATAATATAACATAAATGTATCAGAGATGCAACCATAAACACAGATATACAGTAATACACGATTTCTATAAATCAAAGAAATGTACAGAGACTGTAAAAATACAGAGTGAAAAACTCACTAGAATGGTGGCAGCTTATCTCTGAGAAGAGATGTGATGGCTACTCGCATTCACAAGAAGATGGTTACAATGAGGCTCTGGAGGCCTTTTTACAATAATCGGGAATGCCAAAAGTCCTAGACATCCAAAAACCTAAGCCTAGGAGATGAAGCGCCAAAAGTCATGTGGGCCCCGTTTGGGTAAGTTGGTGCATCAACTTCCAGGGGTCGTAACTTTTTGATACGATCTCATGCCTTTAGCTATCATTAAGAACCTCGGTCTCGAAAAAACTTCATTTAGGCCCTAAAAATGGCCCCGGAAGTGAAAACCTGCTAAAAATAGTAAATTGCCAAAATGGCCAGAAAACTGTTTTGAGCCATTTGGAAAAGGTGGGTGGCCTCCGATATCCACCTGGATCAATCCTCCCTCCTTAGCAAGCAATGGTCTCCATTGCGTTGAGTTCCCCGGGGAGAGGAAAAAGTATTTGTTGAATCTGCATCTTGGTGAGCTACTTGTCTTGTTGGAGAAGTCACTCTGCTTACTTTTTGGAAATCTATCATGAACCTGTGGTTGGAAGGTTTGGACCTTTCTAACCAGTCTGGCTATTTTAGATGACTGTGTGCAGAAGGAATCTTCGTGCTTTGCTGCAACCTTGTAGACCTTCTTCTGTTGGATAGAAGGTGCTTTGGCCGAAGCTGTGGTGGCTGCAGTATCCTTCTGTTCACCCTTTGAA
>ML814512.1:207921-222257 GCA_009831015.1 Picea engelmannii | reverse complement strand
GATTTCTTCAAGGGTTGACATCAATGACAACCAACCTTAGTCAACAGGGTTGACCTCCTCTAAAAATGGTAACTTCCATTAAATGCGCTTTAACAGTCTTTGGCTTCTAGAAACTGAATGAGCCACTAAGTGATTAACACAACTGCTCAATCTGAGATGTCAAGAGCTCAATAATTGAAGGCCATGAGGGGGCACAAAAACCAAGTCACCGATTCGCCCAACACAGGCCACCAATACGCCAACCGCCAACTCGCCTACGCTCCAAGTGTTGGATCGTGTGCTAGATGAAGTGTCGGATGAAGTACTGAATCAGGTGTTGGATGAAGTGCCGAACGAGCTACCAGATGGAGGATTGGATTACGAATTTTCCCTCTGAAACACAGATCACATATTAGATCCTTATAATCATCAAATTGAACTGAATCTAACTCAAAACCATTGCAAAACATTGATTGCGCATACCTGTTATAAAGCTATGATGAATTGATACAAAATCCTTCTAATTTTTTTTCAAAATGGTCAATAACATATATAATACCGGTGCAAAAATGATTCAATCATCACCACAAAATAATCAAAACACGAGCCCAAGATTACCCCCATGCCTAAGGATTTGCAGGTCCCACTGCAAACAAAAATGAATTACCCAACATGACTAGACTTGTTGAGAAGGGGATGTATTAGCTTAAGAAGCTTCTTGCCCTGAAGACTTTGTCTTGGCCCTCTTGCAATGTTTCAATTGTGAACGGAGGCTACGATTGTCATTGGTCATTTGATCAGCCAATCGTTGGAGGGAATTCACTTTTGCTTGTAATACTGCATTATCATGGTGGAGATGCCTATCCATGGTCTTTCGCTCCTCGAACTGTTGCAACAACTGGACATTTTCTTGTTGTAATTTCTTGATGATGGGAGTATGATCAGATATCTCAGAGGAGGGATTGGATCCCTTGATGGATGTAGAGAGTCTATTAGTTTTGGGATTTGGTGTAGGATTCTGTGAGGTAGGAGTAACAGAGGGTTTATGAGAGGGAATGGGTTCAAATTTTACTTCTCTATCAGGCTCCAATTCTTATGTAGAAACTTCCCTAAGTCTTTTATGGGGGCTTTCGAGATCATAAGATACTTCGATAGGATCTGAAGTGCTTGGGGGTTTTACATTAGGATTCCCACTTTCATTCCGGGTACATTTTTGAAAAGATCCTCCTTTGAATCGATTGGCTCCTCTTCTATTTGTAGGGACTACAGGGAAATTTTGTTGACTTGCCTCTTGTAACTTATTGGGTTGAGGATCAATAGATGTTGAGGGCATTGGAGAATTTTCAATAGGATTTTTAGTTTTCTTTCCCAATGAGGCTGCAAGGGTATCAATAAGTTTCTTGGTCTTTTTTTCCAGTAGAGAGATAGCTTGAGTAGGAGGGTTTGGAGTCTTTGGAGAATGAGGTTTGGATGGAGTAACAATCCCTAAATCAAGTGATTTCTTGTTGGTCTTGATTGTGATATGGGGGTTTGAAAATTGATAGATGAATTCATCCCATGTCTTCACCTGTTTTGTCAACTCGGCTATGACAAGCAATTTGATGAGGTCGTGGTGGAATATACTATGATGAGGATTGGCCACATTCTTTCATACTTGCTGTCAGCACTCCGTAAATCTGTTCGGTTGATAAACATACGATGAAGGTAACCTTTTTAACCAACTTTGAGGCTCGAAACTAGCCTTTCGGACCTGGAGGGGGCTCTCTCGAGAGACTCTATCTTGCGCGGGATATGGATTTAAAGCAGTGGCTAGATTTAACACCTTTGATATAATTGGTTCTGGTTATATTGGCACAAGAAAATAAGACTTTGGGCTATGGAGTCGATTCGAGGAAACAACAGAAACAAATGACTCAATGACTGAACTTGGAGAGGATAAAGGTTAAGCGAGCAACAATCTTTAGTGCAAAAGAGTAACGTGTGGTGGAAAGAAATTACAGGAAGTAACTCGGAGCACCACTACAGGTGAATTTGGAGTTAACTTTAGAGGAAAACGTTTTATCTAAGTGGCGTGAACAAGGGGCATTGCGCAGCGAATCCACAGGTTCGAAAATTCGTTTCGAAGTAGACAGAAAAAGATATGGAAAAGGAAACAGGAAGCACATACGCAAGAAAGAGAAAACAATACATCTAACTGCTACAATTAGAATCTTTTCATCAAATTTACAGGACTTTTGCATTAAGTTTCGGTCGAACTCAAATTACATACAATAGCTATTGTCTATACCAATTTTGCCAACCAACTTGGCTTACATCGAAAAGATCAAATATATAAACGAGGGTGCCGCTTAGGCTACCCTACTCTTCTAATTGCTATCCCTACAAACTAGGACACTAACTGCTCTACGTTACAAAAACTCTTCGCATGGATTTTTCCAAAAATAGACAAAAGGTACATCTGGCCACATCATGATCACTGTAATCCACTACAGGGATTCAATTGTCAATCGAGTATCTGGGTGGACAAGTGTTTGTCAGAGTCCCGTTGTCTACTGTAACGACTTTGGTTTTTTGCTGCGTGCTCATTTGTTGGGGGAAGTGTGCGCGACAAGTGGTTGTAGATAGTCACGACCATTATCAAAATGGTGAAATGTCTTGGGCGATGTCTCCTTCAAAATTGTCAATATTTGCCTTATGTTTGAGAATACAAGAACAAACTCGGCTAATCTTGTTTATTCTGCTCACTGGCGAGAGATATCTCTTCAGCTGCTTCACCTTCTTTGGAGTGTTTGGCATACCTTTCTTCCGACAACCGCTGTGCTTCATGCAACTGTACAATCATATTTTGCACCTCACGGAGATGTCTTTTGAGCCACATTGCATTCCCTTCGCGACCTCGTGCTACTGGTGCTTCCGTAATCTTTGTCACCAGCTGTTGTCTCAGCTCCCTATTTTCTTGGTATAGTTTGGCAATGGCTAGCTTCACTTGTTTCAACTGCTGAGTTGTCTCTTGATCATTTGAACTTGTGGCATCCATCCTCCTCGTTCTACTCCCACTTTTTCAATTGGTGCCTTCCAAAGGCTCCAGGCGGACAACGCGCATGAGTAATTGTTCAACGATTGGTCGTCTGCACGGCTCATCTAAGATTTGAATTTCCTCAACTTCCCTGTTCTTCCTTGGTCTGCCCCTTCTCTTAGGTATATGTTGTTGGGGAAATGGGGCTTTTGTTGTCCTTCCTTCCTGCGTAGTTCCTTCCACTCCAAATTTTGCGCGGTGTGATGTCGTCGTCCCCGTAGGTGAAGGAAAAAACCCCTTTTTATCTTTGGGGACGCCCGTTGCGAGTGAGAATGAATCATAATCACTTCGAGGCTCAGGTATGGCAATCCTGCCACTACGTGTACCCTTCTTCTTGTTCTGAGAGGTCGCCATGGCGTGATTGGTATGTGTCTTGTGCACAGTATATCGGGAGGATGCCTAAAATGGAGAATTCGATCAATCTGGGACTACGAGAAAACTTACAGACACAACTTGAATCTGATTTCGCAGACATAATGGGTGTAGAAACTCTGGGATTTATAACGGATCAGGCGAAAAGAAGAATCGTTCCAAATAACATTGAATTCATGGCGACTAGATGTTGCGAATCGAACCACAGATCTTCCATAACACATCCCTGGGTGCAAGGTACATGCGATAAGGTTTGCAGGTCATATGTGATGCAAACGTCGTGATTTTTTATTCCTTCGGCCCTCATGATGAACTGATAATAGCAGCAACACCTTCCGAAACAACTTCCATTAACTGCTCGACTCGAGCTGGGGCACGTAGAGACCAACTTTTGACAGGACCCGACTCTTCGGGAACGACATGCACGTACTATTTACATATGCTTCAACTCTGACACCCCTTCTCGTTTCCAAGGGCCAAACGACCACTTACTGATTTAGACCCTTTCATTTTTACGTACCCAACTTCACATGTTTGGATGCATGGGTCACAACGCGACCAAAAACCGACTCTAAATGGAAAGAAAAAATGGTGGCACTAACAACTGGCTCCAACGGGGATGTTATCCTCCCCGCGAGATAGCAAAGAACAATAGACCAGGTGCCTGACCATTGGGCCTTATTTCTACTCTTTGGTACTGTAATACAAAAACAAAAACACAACCTAAACCTATCGATGCAACTTCCAAAGACTCATCATAAACTTAGGGCCTTCCCTTCGGGCTTCAATTTTCTGCTGATCTACTGACTTGACGCAAAAAACAAAATGACTATTTACAATGACAAATGACTTAAACAGATTTTATTTCATTAGATAATGCTTGAGGAACCTGTCGTTTACAAGCTCCTAACCAAGGCATTCTCCATTTAATCCTTCTAGGAAGTAAGCATTATTCCCGCAATATGTGTTGATTTTGAATGGACCTGTCCAAAGGTGGTCGAACTTTCCGTGCTTCCCTTTATCTTAATTCCTTGCATCCCATCTCAACATCAACTCCCCTATTTGAAAATCTTCCTTCTTAGAACGCTTGTTGAAGGCTTTCTTCATCCTCTCCTGATAGAGTTGTGATCGATTATACACCTGCTCCCTCGCCCGATGTGTGTGAATTAGCTGATTTATTCTCCTCTGCACATCATTTGGCTTGACCTCTTGCTCTTGCAAAAAAATTCTGACGGGTGGGCCCAGTGAGGTAGGGAAGATTGTGTATGCACCATAAATGATCTGAAAAGGCGACGTTGAGATGAACTTCTTGGTGGTAACCCGATCTGCCCACAACGCATAGATAAGATTTTTATGCCAAGATTTCTTATTGTCTTGCAGAAGTCTTTTGATGATCCTGGTTAGGCTCTTATTTGAGGATTTTGCTAACCCGTTTCCTTGTGGATAGTACGTAGTGGAATGCCCCAGGGTTATATTGTAATCCTGACAAATCGTTTCCATCCTCCTAGACTTGAATGCGGCCGCATTGTCTGTTATGATCTTGACGGGGCATCCAAATCTCAATCAAATGTTTGTCTCCAATAATTGGATGATGACTGTGTCAGTAGTTTGCTTCGTGGGGATGGCTTCTATCCATTTCTTGAAGTAGTCAGTGGCCGTGAGTATCCACTTATGCTGCGCGAAGGATGGCAGGTTTATTTCCCCTATGAAATCCAGACCCCACTGCATGAAAGGTGCTTCAACTGATATCGGATTTAGTGGCAGGGGTTGCATCTTTCGTCTCTCGTCGAAAATATGACATTTGTGGCAACTGGAGACCTCTTTATACACGTAAGTGAAGATTGTAGGCCAGTAGTAACTTGCCCTCAGGATTTTGTGCGTGGCGGTTTTCCATTAGTGGTGTCCTCCACAATCACCTTTGTGAAATTCTTGTATGGCCCGCTTCACATTATTTTCCAGCAAACAACTCAACAATTCCCCCAAGGTCTTTCCAGTAGAGTGAGCTCTCCAGGATGCATAACTTAACCGCTTTAAGCTTGAGAAATCTGGCCTTAGTATTAATTACGCCTAGGGGGGCCTGGAGAGTCTCCAAAACATAGATGATGTCTGCATACCACATCGAATTGATGAACACTTGAGATACCTGCGCAGTAGTTTCTTCTTGAGGACATTCCGACAGATCAACAATGAAATTCACTCCCACAATGTTGCAATCCGACTATGCCATTAACTTTGCAAGGCCTTGATCCTTGATTAGTTTTGTAGGTTTGATCTCAAGATTGTATTCTAGCATGGCCGCTATCCACTTGCATCTTCTCCCTTTAGGGTCAGGTTGAGTCAGGATATCCTTTACCAAGTTACTGGGCACATAAGCAATGACATGGGAGTGCAATATCTACGTCCTAAACTCTTTAAAATATTTCACTGAGGTGTATGCTTGTTTTACCATAATGTCATACCTTAGTGGAGCGTAATGCAACATCCGACTGAAATAGGCTATGGGTTTTTCGAAGTTCTGCTCGTCTTTCTGCAACGGAACGCCGACAATAGTGTGTTCTGAGGCGAATGAAAACATGATGAAATATTTTGTAAAGTCTGGACTGGCTAACATAGGGGCTTTAGTCAGCGCCACCTTGATATCTTCAAAAGACTTCTTGGCTTCCGGGTTTCACTTGATCTCGTTTCCCTTCTTGAGCATGCAGGTTATGTGCTTTATGATTTCTGCCAGGTTCGGGATGAATCTCCTCAAGAAGTTTACTTTTCCCAGGAAGTATTGCACTTCTTTTTTACTACGCGGAGTATAGATCTTGAAGATTCCTTCAACCCTGATGGGGTCTATCTTAATGCCTTCCTTGGAGATAATGTGTCCCTACAAATTTCCTTCTTCCACCTCGAAATGTGATTTCTTTGAATTTAGCAATATGCCGAACTTCCTACACTTTTGGAAAACTTTCTTCAGGTGCTCGAGGTGTTGCTTGTCGGAGGCAGAGTATACCGTGATGTCCTCCAGATAGATCACAATGAACTTGTCCTTTTTGTCGACAGACGCGATATCTATTTCCCTTTGGAAGGTATCTCCAACGTTCATTAGGCCGAAGGGCATCTTGGCATACATGAACGTTCCCCATGGAGTTGTGAAAGTTGTTTTTTCTTTGTCGTCTGGGTGGACCATGATCTGATAATACCCCGAAAAGCTGTCTAACATGGACATCTTCTGGGACCCTACCACCTTTTGCAAGATATAATCCATTTTAGGGAGAGGGTAGTGGTCCTTTATTGAAACTTTGTTCAAGTTTCGGAAGTCCACACACAGTCTTATCTCACCGCTCTTCTTTCTTACAGGTACCAAATTAGCTACCCATTTTGAGAACCTTAAAGAAACAATAATCTTAGCTTCGAACAATTTCTTTACCTCCTTCTTGATCAATGGCAGTAGTAGGGGATTTATTCGATGCAGCTTCTGTTTGAACGATTTCTGATCTTCTTTGAGAGGGATGACATGCTGAATTACTTTGGTGTCATACACCTTCAAATCGTCATATCTCCATGCGAAAACGTCGAGGAAGTCCTTCATGAGCTTGACGTAGTCTTGCTTGACCTCTGGACTGAGCGTTTTCAACAATTTTATCATTTTCGGGTTCTCCTCAATCCCGATGTTGCAGTCCTCCTCGTCCTCTTCACTTGCAGTGATCTTGGGATTTTTTTCCACATCATTTTCGTCAAACAACTTTTCCAGTGGCACTAACCCCTTCGGAATGATATTATTTTTTCAGTTGAATTATGTCCCTTCCCGCGATCCAGTTCTTGAAAGGGTCGTCATTCTTGCGTGCATTTGTGCTCCCATCTTCGTTGCAACAACATTCATCATCAATGTTTGTATTAGTGAACTCGTCGCTCATATGAAGAAATCTTTCTATCTGCTTGTCGTCCTCAAACACCTGCCAGTATTTTGTATTATCAGGCACTATTGGCCTGTGTTTGACTTCGATATCGTATCTTTTGTTTGGGAAGATGGGGATCTTAAAAATTGAGGTCGAGGTGGCCAACGCATCGACAATTTGATTTTTCTCCCTCGAGATAGCAAATATGTCATACCCTGAAAATTCCTCGAGGAGGTCCAGTGCCATGTTTCTGTACGCTCTCAGCATGGGGTGCTTTGTTTAGTATATGCCTTTAACTTGGTTTATGACCAGTTCTGAGTCTCCGCGCATTGCTATCCTCTTTGCACCTAATTCTTTCAACACTTTTAGGCCCAGAATCAGTGCCTCATACTCGACCATGTTGTTCGTGCATTCAAACGCGAGCTTGTATGAGCGCAACTTTGTGCCCACTTTAGGGGGGCTTACCCACACGCTGACACCTGCTCCTTCCTTGCTAACAACGCCATCAAAACTCATGTTCCATACCTCATCTTCCACACAGTCTTTTAGGTCGGTGCACTCTGCTACTTTCCGCGAGGTTTTCTCATCAGCCAAGGCGATGACTGTTGGCCCTTCCTCTTCGAAGCTCAAGTCATTGTAGAAAATAGAAGAACCAACCTCAGTGTCAATGGAGTAAATGGGGTGTTTATTTGGCTGCGTCTTGCTGCTCACCATGTATTTCAACAACACTTCTCTGTACAACCATCTGTCCTAGAAAAAAATAGGAATGGTGGCGTATGAAATGTCCATTTGCAAGGTCCCCTTTAACTTTGCAGCCCACGATATAGACAACAACATGCCAAACTTTGGGGGTATGTACGCCACGACCATGTCCATAACCATGTTCTTTGAAGGGATTTGGGCCAATGACATGATCAAGTCCTTGATATGACCCAAGCACTTGACTTTCCTTGAATTGAAAGAGAAAAGATCCTTGTAGGGCCTGGTGATATCCAAACCCAATTCATCCATGATCACCTTTGGCATGAGGTTGTGTGACGCGCTGAAATCTAGTATGGCATTATGTAGGGCCATGTAATGAAACTTTAGACCGACGTAGAATGGAGGTACGTCCTAGGTATCACTCGTCTCCTCAACGCGCGGACGAAAAAGAATAGGGTGATCGTCTTGTACATTCAAAGTATCGGGGGTCCCTCCCATTTTCAACATTTTAATAATCCACTCCCAATACTCGCCCTTTTTGATGAGTTCGTTGAACGGGACAAAGATTTTGATTTTATCCATTTCATGCTCAAAATTAAAAGGAGGAAAAAATTTCTCTACCTCTTTTCCACTCGCTTCTCTGCTTGCGTCCAGAGTTTTCTTCGGGGCCTCTTCCTTCAACTCTGCCTTCTCCATCGCATCCTTGGTCGTGCTGTCTGTCCTTAGTTAGCTTGTGGAAGGGGTGTCCACCAGAGGTTTCCTCGCGGGATTTGTCTACTGAGGCTCAGTAGACGCTTCCTTGCTCCTAAGGTTGTATCTTTTTTGAAACTGCATGATGGCGTTTTGCTAACCTTTTTTGAACTCTTCTCTCTCCCAGGACAACCCATCATCAGTTTCCCCAATCCATGCGTCATCCATCTCCAACATAAAATCATCACTTCGACTCATGTACTGATCATGTTATCTCTTTGTCAAAAATACGTGTGGGTTCTTGTCATCGCAACAATGCATTTGTTCTTTGAATATCAAGTCAAAATATTCATTCACGTAGTTGTTTTGGAAAGGAGGCCTTGTCTGCTGGTCGCCTTGATCTCTCTTCTCCCTTTGTCTGATCTGAGGAGTTTGACCCCTCCCGAGGTTCTTATTCCTGGGATGGGGGTGATGTTGTTCCCGAGCAATGGGTCTGTTTCCCACATACATTTTCTCCATTAGCTTCTCCATGGTTCTCATCATTAATTCGAATTTGTCATCTGCAGATCTCGACGTTGATGGATGCGTGTCTCCTTGGGGCCTCTTCTCGCCTCTATTAAATCTTGGTTTGATCTTCCCCAGCACCATCATATTCACCTTGACCTCGATCTCATTGCTCATTATCACATCTAGGCTTACTGATCTTTTCTCTCTCAACAACAAGGCAAAATCGTTGTCGAAAGAGTCAACGTATCGCAACTACGCATCCCCGGGAGGTGGCTGGACTTATGTAGGAATCGAGTTATAAAATTTCATGAAACGGGATGAGAATTCTTGCACCGTCTCTTCCGACGCCTTCTTCATATTATTGTACTGTGTTAACAACTGCAAGGGGTTCTTCTTGTCTCCCCATCTATTGATGAATGGTGTTTCGAACACGGCGAAGTCTGGAATACTTGTTGGTCATAGGGATTTGAACCATTTCCTCACCTCCCCCGCAAAAATCTGTACAAATAACCTCATTTTTGCATCTGCATAGTCTACCTCTTCGAGGTCGATGAAATCGTTGAACCAGTCTAGATACTTCTGGGCCAAAACGCTCCCTTCAGCATCGTAGAGCTTAATCTTCTGGCTGTAATTTTGGGGCAAATCATGAAGTTGGGTGGGCAGAATGAGGGGGGTGACTTTGGCGGCCATGGGTCTAGGAGGGCTTGGGACTTGAGGGATGTTATTAGACACTAGGGATTGGAATATGTTCTGGTCGAAAACTATTTCATCCAAGTTGGTTTTCGACTTAGACCTAAACATGGTTTGCTCGAATAACTCGTCAAACTCTAGGTCATCAATGCTTTGCGCGCCGTCTTTAGGTAAGGACAGGCTTCTATACAGGAAATAGAACAGGTCCTATGTTTTCTCTCTAGTCTTGTGAAAAATCTTCTTGGGGTCGTACACAGGCTCCGTAGGGTTTAGTTCATGATTTTCTCTAGTAAAGATCATCTTCGGAGCCAGGGTTCCTGAACTGCGCTACTTGATGCTATTGGTCTTTTTGACTAGAGTTACTAGGGTAAAGGTTTGAGTCGGTACATATGTTTGTCCCTCTATTACCCTCAGGGTCAAACTGCAAAGTTAGTCATTCTCCCAGGGAAAATCTATTCAATTTCATCCTCGACAACAGTGCCAGAATGTTAGCACTTCGTAAATCCGTTCGGTTGATAAACAAACGATGAAGGTAACCTTTTCAACCAACTTTGAGGCCTGAAACTAGCCTTTCAGACTTGGAGAGGGCTATCTCGGGAGACTCTGTCTCTATGCGGGATATGGATTTAAAGCAGTGGCTAGATTTCACACCTTTGATATAATGGGTTCTGGTTATATTGGTGCAAGAAAATAAGACTTTGGGCTATGGAGTCGATTCGAGGAAACAACAGAAACAAATGACTTGGCGATTGAACTTGGAGAGGATAAAGGCTAAGCGAGCAACAGTCTTAAGTGAAAAAGAGTAATGTGTGGTGGAAAGAAATTACATGAAGTAACTCGGAGCACCGCTACAGGTGAATTCAGAGTTAACTTTAGAGGAAAACGTTTTGTCTAAGTGACGCGAACAAGGGGTGCTACAGAGTGAATCCACAGGTTCGAAAATTCATTCTGAAGTAGACATAAAAAGATATGGAAAAAGATAATAGGAAGCACATACGCAAGAAAGGGAAAACAATACATCCAACTGCTACAATTATAATCTTTTCATCAAAGTTACATGACTATTGCATTAAGTTTCGGTCGAACTCAAATTACATACAATAGCTATTTTCTATACCAATTTTTCCAACCAACCTGGCTTACATCGAAAAGATCAAATATATAAACGAGGGTGCCGCTTGGGCTACCCTACTCTTCTAACTGCTATCCCTACAAACTAGGAGACTGATTGTTCTGCGTTACAAAAACTCTTTGCATGACTTTTTCCAAAAATAGACAAAAGGTACATCTGGCTGCATCATGATTATTGTAATCCGCCGTGGGGATTTGGTTGTCGATCAAGTATCTGGGTGGACAAGTGTCTATCAGAGTCTTGTTGCCTGCTATAATGACTTTGGTTTTCTGTCGCACGCTCATTTTTTGGGGGAAGTGTGTGCGGCAAGTGGCTGTAGACAGTCACGACTGTTATCAAAATGGCGAAATGTCTTGGGCGAGGTCTCCTTCAAAATTGTCAAGATTTGCCTTCTGTTTGTGAATATAGAAATGAACTCGACTAATCTTGTTTCCTCTACTCGCTGGTGAGAGCTGTGCGAGCTATCTCTTTGGCCACTTCACCTTCTCTGGAGTGTTTGGCATACCTTTCTTCCGACAACCGGTGTGCTTCACGCAACTGTACAATCGTATTCTCCTCCTCGCGGAGCTGTCTTTTGAGCTACGTCACGTTCCCTTCACGACGTTGTGCTACTGGTGCTTCCATAATCTTTGTCGCCAGCTGTTGTCTCAGCTCCCTGTTTTCTTGGTATAGTTCAGAAATGGCTAGCTTCACTTGTTTAAATTGCTGAGTTGTCTCTTGATCATTTGAACCCATGTCATCCATCCTCCTCATTCTACTCCCACTTTCTCGACTGGTGCCTTACAAAGGCTCCAAGCAGATGATGCACATGAGTAATTATTCAGCGAACGATCGTGCGTGCGACTCATCTGAGATTCAAATTTCCTCAGCTTCCTTGTTCTTCCTTGGTCTGCCCCTTCTCCAAGGTATACATTGTTGGGGAAATGGGGATTTTGTTGTCCTTCCTTCCTGCACAGTTCCTTCCACTCTAATTTTTGCGTGGTGTGATGTTGTCGTCCCCGTGGGTGAAGGAAAAACCCCCTTTTTATCTTTGGGGACACCCGTTACGAGTGAGAATGAATCCGAATCACTCTGAGGCTCGGGTATAGCGATCCTGCCACTACCTGTACCCTTCTTCTTGTTTTGAGAGGTCGTCGTGGCACAGTCGATATGTGTCTTGTGCACAGTATATCGTGCGAATGCCCAAAATGGAGAATTCGATCGATCTGGGACTACGAGAAAACTTACAGACACAGGCTGAATCTGATTTCGAGGACAGAATGGTTGTAGAAACTATGGGATTTATAATGGATGGGGAGGAAATAAGAATCGTGCCAAAGAACATTGAATTCATGGCGACTAGATGTTGCGAATCAAACCACAAATCTTCCATAACACATCCTTGCATGCAAGGTACTTGCGATAAGGTTTGTAGGTCATATGTGATGCGAATGCTGTGATTTTTTATTCCTTCGGCCCTCATGATGAACTGATAATAGTCGCAACACCTACTGAAACGACTTCCATTAACTACTCGACTCGACCTGGGGCACGTAGAGACTAACTTTTGACAAAACCTGACTCTTTGGGAATGACATGCCCATACTATTTACGTATGCTTCAACTCTGACACCCCTTTTTATTTCCAAGGGCCAACCAACCACTTACTGATTTAGACCCTTTCATTTTTACGTACTCGACTTCAAATG
Source organism: Picea engelmannii (assembly GCA_009831015.1). Classification (NCBI taxonomy): domain Eukaryota; kingdom Viridiplantae; phylum Streptophyta; class Pinopsida; order Pinales; family Pinaceae; genus Picea; species Picea engelmannii. The sequence continues at coordinate 209,540 of ML814512.1, read as the reverse complement.
TTTGGACGCATGGGTCACAACGCAACTAAAAACTGACTCTAAATGGAAAGAAAAAATGGTGGCGCTAACACTTGGGAAGACATCTTCTCAAGACTTTTCAAGAAATAAAAAGGGAAATTCAAGGGCTTGTTAAATTGGAAATGAGCTAACATAAGAAAATGGAAAGCTTTAAAAACATAGTATCTACTGTCACAATTGATAATTCTAGTAATGCCGATCATGGGGTTAATCAACTCATCTTTAATCCACTCTTTGGAGTACCCCTTCGCTCCATAAACATTCTGAAAATCAGGCTTGAAAATTCTGTTGTAGCTTGACCATGGCAATTGGTGGTGATTGAAATCGTGATCTCCAACCCTTGGAAGCTTCGTGGTTGAGGAAATTGACTCCTCAGAGACCAAGAAGGCCAGAGATCCCATGCGCACCATCCTCCCATCGAACTCGAGGGTGAATTGTAGTGAAACACCATCATCGTGGCCCTGCAAACAGGCTAAGAACAGTCCCTACCCTGCATGAAGGAATACCTCCTTACACTCTATGAATTTGGGGATAGCCAAGAGGTCAGCATAGGAGGAAGGCTCGTATTGTTTGGGCATGATTACAGTGCAAAGGATGAGCAACAGAGCAGAATTGGACATATGAGCGAATTTGGGCAGAGGACGAGCACAATTGGGTAGAGGATAAGTGCAACACAACGATCATGCATGAGTGAAATATCAATTTGGAGCTAACCCTCTGATTTTGAATGCGCTCAAGGTGGAAACAATTGAATTCATTGGTGAATTCATCACACACGATTTTCCATGTGTGACTATGACTGCGTCGATTTTAAATTCGAAGGTGTCCTTTGGAGGCAAATGTAATGATGAGAGAATTAGATCAATGTCCAAGTCTTCGACTTGGACATTTGTGTAAATGTTTTGAACTTGCATAGAATAGATCTAGATAAACAATGATACACACATTTGCAGAGAGAATAGGAGAAAGAAGAAGAAGGAGAGAAAGAATGAAAGAATTGTCATTAACCGTATTTCACACTCAAAGAGTGAATAATTTACAATAGATATAGGATACATGAGTAATTAATGCGCCATAGTGGTGGTCTAGAGTGATCTGGACACACACCAACAATTACGGGAGTGAACTGCCACCTAGTCTAGTCTCTCAGGCAGTTACGGGAGGGAACTACCACCTAGTTGAGTTAACTAGTTAAGTAGTCTTCAGTTAACTGACTGAACATAGAGTAGTGAGGAGTTAACTCAGGAAATCAAGGGTAATGTGCCAGTCTGGTGACGATCCCAAGGCAAGTGCGCATTAGCTGGTGATGATCCCAATGTTGCATGGTGACAAAACCAATGCAACATCTAAACTCAACTCAACTAGTCAAACTGAAGTGTCAACTGAAAGATAATATTCTCTAGGTGGAATATTCTCCCCTAAAATATAGGAGACTGGATAATGACTAATTTTGACTATTAAACAAGGAAAAACCTTAGGAAAAATAAATCCTAGGTGTGTGTGAAGTAACTCCAACACCCCCCCTGAACATCACTATGGTGAAAATAAAGAATGGGTCCCAACAACGAGGCCATGTTAGGTACCCAAATACAAAAGATACA
>ML814512.1:163642-179943 GCA_009831015.1 Picea engelmannii | reverse complement strand
GGTGGTAGCTTCCTGGATGTTGTAAATTCTTCGACTATTCTGTTGTCAGTGTGGACAGTCTCTCAGTAGATGTTCTTCTCCGCAACCCCAACATTTCAAAGGTTTTCCCTTTGGGTTATCAGTCTTTATTGGGGTAGATCTAGAAAGTTTATTTCTTCTCAAGGAGGGAAAGTTCTGCTGGTGTACACTTCAAGCTGGGAAGCTCATCCTTGAGTTATTTTTATAGTCCTTAAATCTTGGGGATTTAAACCCCTTTTTTAGGAATCTCGAACTATTCTTCTGCTTCCAGCCTTCGCGAGGTTCTGTTCGATGTCCAAGCTGTTCGTAACAATATCTTGCTTTTCAGATAGTATCCTTCTAGGGTCTTTGGTTCGTCAAATTCAATCCTGTTCTGATAGTCCTTAGGTAGTCCATTAATGAATCATTGCACCTTTGCCTTTTCTGCTTTTATGTAGGGTACATACCTCAGCAACTCAAGAAATCTGTTGACATATTCCTCTATGGTGAGTTGCCCCAGCTTAAGTTCATAGAATTCTTTAGTCTTTTCGTCGAAATATTTTTCTGACAGATACTTCTTCTGAAGTATTTCTCAAACCGTTCCCAAGACAGGTCTTCTTCATGAATCCCTTTTACATTCTTAAGGTCTTCCCACCAAATGGAAGCCTTTCCATTCAAGTTGAAGGTGGCCACTTGGGCCTTCAAATTTTCTGAGAAGTCATGGACTCTGAAATACTTGTTTAGTCCAAGTAGCCAAGCCTCTGCTTCCTCTCCTTTCTTTATTTCACCGTCGAAGGAGGGTGGTTTGGCCTTCTTGAATTCTTCGAATTTATGACCCTTGGAAAGCTTTAGCTTCTTCTGTCTTCTTCGGGAATAAGAACTAGTTCTGCTGCTAGAAGAGCCCTCTGAACCGCCAGCTTCCTTCCCAGAGGAAGCGTCCTCCGCTTGTCCTTTACCTTTGGGATGGACCTTTTTCGAGGTGCTCCTCTCAATGTGGCCACTGATATGACCATGTTTTTGTACCTCAGATTCATGCTGCATTTGTCTTCGTAGGTCGGATAAACTCTGCAGTAAAACTGCGTTAATTTCTGTTTGCTTCTCTTGTTCTTTCATCATCCTATCATTGTCAGCCTTGCAGCTTTGTAATTCGACCATGAGACTCCTCACAATCTCGGCTAGATCTGGAGGGGTCCCTACGACCCTCCTTTCCTCAGACTCTTCGTCTATGTTGTGGGAGCCTTCCCCCACCTCTTGGTGAGTCACCATTCTATGCGTCTGTAATTTTCCCGTGGCTGATCGTCCGCTTGGGTGCAAAAGACAAACGCTGGTTATTAGTCAATATTTATATTTATTTATAATCAATACATAATTCATATTTTTCACATGTACACACACACAATAGGAGTTTTCACTCTTAACTTCATCTTTTGATTAGGAAGGTTAAGACAGGGGGTTACTCCTTTTAGGAGTGTTTCGAACGGAGCTTCTGCACAACTTGTTCATGAGCCCAAGCAGGCCAAGTGTTGTAACCATGCTCTGATACCAATTTGTAACACACCCACTACGGAATTCAATTTTTTTTGGCTTTTTTCATCTTTTCTCCGATGAACAGAATTCCCGAATCCCTTCAGGACCTAATACAGACCCTGCTATCCCTTTACCGCACTCATATGATCGGAGGCTATGACCACCGGTCTTATCGAGAAGGTACTCGTCGGCTTTCGCGATTCGGGAAAACCGCGATACATATATTTCCCTTTCTCTCTTGTCTTTCGAAGGGCTGAAACCCGAAACGGGTCTAACCGCTTGACAAGGTTAACAACAAGCTGGAATAAGTTTTGGGAGTTCTACCCTTTGGGGTTTCGTATATCGAAATTTTGAGATATGCAATGTTAGGGGAACTTACCGTTGGGTATCCCAAGTGCCGAAACACCAAAACACCACATCTCATTCGCACTATTATTATTTCGGGGTTTCGCACTTCGGGCTTTCGGGACTGGCGAGTAAAAGAGAACTTACTAATAGGTATCTCGGGTACCGAAATACCGAAACGCCCAATATTATTCGTGCTAAGCCATTTCGACGTTTCTCCTTTCGAGACTTCGCATTATGTGAGAACAAGAAGTCTTGCTCCTAGGTTTCCTGGAGGTCGAAAACTCTGAGTCATTAGAACTCTAAACTTGCTCCACTATTTTCGGTGTTCCCGAGATTTCGCTAATTCGGATTTCGAGATTGGTGAATACATGGGGCCCACACTCAGGTACCCTGAGTGCCGAAATACTGAAGTATGCTAACTTCTCCACACCCTATCTTTTTGGGATGTCGCAAGTCGGGATTTCGAGACTTGCGAGTACAAGGGAAACTTACCCTTGGGTCTTCCGGGTGCCAAAACACCGAAATGCCGAACCAAGTCATACTATGCCAATTCAGGATCCTGCAAGTCGAGGTTTCATATATCGAAACCTCACTATGCAAGAGGTCGAAGATTCACGCTCCTTGACTACCCGAATGCCGAAAAGCCGATACACCTGCTCTTCATACACTCGACAAAATTTGGGGTTTTGCGAATCAGAGTTTCACGATGTGCGCAAACGGGAGGCCTCGCACCTAGATCTTACGGGAGATGAAGCTCCAAAGTACCAACTCTTAACCCGCACATCTATTTTGGGATTTCACCCATCGAAATTTTCGGACTGGTGTGTACCAGGGACTTGCCTCTAGGTATTCTGGGTGCCGAAATACCGGATCACTTTAACTTGTCCATGCCCCGTTATTTCGGGGTTTCATATGTCGGGATTTCCCGAGTCGTGAGGACAAGGGTTCTTACCCTCTAGTTCTTTGAGTGCTGAAATGTCGAAATGTTTACCGGCCACCACGTGTACTCTACAACTGGACGATCCATGCACTCCCAAGGGTCTTAGGATCGACGGTCCCGATTTCTTCGTTACTTGCAAAGGTTAAAAAGGGGTCGAGGCATTATCGCTTGTGTTCCTTCGTTCGATTTTACGATCATAACCGACCTCAGATCCTCCGAAAGGATCTCATTCGTGCATTTAGCAAGAGGGAGGTTATCCTGGGTACTGAACCACCAAAAGGTCCTAACTCATCCACACGCTATCATCTCAAGATTTCACAAGTCAGGATTTCGGGACTTGCGAGTGCAAGGGAACTCGCCCTTGGGTATTCCGGGTATCGAAATGCCGAAACGTTGGAGTCTACGAGGACCATTCTCCCTCATGCAAGATTTTAAGACTTAAACTATAACATCCTCTTTTGGGTCCTCAGGCAATTTACACCAGGTTTTGAAGACCAGACTGGAAGGTCTTCTAGAAGGTAAGGGAGTGGTCTCGAAAGGGTTCCTTCATGGGGAAATCTATCCAAGGCATCAGGTAAGACCAACACGGGAACAAATCTCCTGAGAGCAGACTTGAAAAATCTGTATTAGTTCAATATATATATATACATAAGCCATACGGGGTCTTTTCAGTAAAAGCATGCAACCATCCTTTCTGATCAAACACCATGCAGACAGTCTTATACTGAAACCATTCATAATTGCACAAACTATGAGCATACATGTCAGCATATAAATTTCAAGATACAAGACATAAAACACTTATTAGAAAACACCAGGTGATGCAACTGCTGAGAGGGGTGCTTGTTTCCACCCAATCGTAGGCTCAACGACTCCAAATGGATTTACCACTAGCCACCCCCGAGCTAGACCATGATGCTTGAGACTCTCTATCTTTGTTCTTCAGTGATTGAGAATGAAGGTTACTCTCCTTCTTCTCTGCTATCACTCACTCTGTATTTTTCTCCAGAGTTCTTCCCGATCTTTTCCTTCGATCTCCCCTTGCATTCGTCCCCTCCCACACCTTTTACCTGCCTTTTCTTTTCCGACGAGGTTGCGTGTGGCATGAATTTCCTTGCGGTGGTCAGGTCTGAGGCCTCCACAGATGGGCAGTCCACCCCCATCCCTCATTAACTCATGAGGAGCCTCTTCACCTACAAACCTGGAGAGAAATTCATTTCGGGGCCAGCGAGCTGCTCTTGGTTCTCCGAGCCAGTGAAGACAAAATATGATATTGGTTTCGGTGGAAGTTAACACCACCATTCCAGGTGCCTTCCACCACCTTTCTTCAACCAACATGGTCTCTTTGTCAGCACATCCCCCTCCCAACAACCCTGCATTATATATATATTCATAATGTTAATTTACATTCGTCGACCTTGTATACTAAGGTCCATTCAAAATCACAAATTCACATCTTTGATTTTGCCACAGTTCTTGGCCAGCATAATTATTTTTACAGACTGGGGGAAACAGGGTGTTACACCTACAGGACTACCTCCTCAAAACTACCAGTTTCCTCAAGTGAATAGACAATTTCCCTTTCTTGCTACTTTTGATTTACCGGATCTATCTAGGATTTTGAATGATGCTATTTTGCATTCTCCTTATTGGACCGTCATACTGACCAAATTACCATCATACATTCCTAAGTTTGACGGTTGATCAGGAGAAGACCCAAATAATCACGTCATGACATTCCATCTTTGGTGTTCATCTAACTCATTGATGGATGACTCTATAAGATTACGTCTTTTCCAACGAACTCTTACAAGTTCGGGAGCCAAATTGTATATTGAGTTACCACGAGGATTCTTTAATGACTTCAATACCTTAGCCATGACATTCTTAACGTATTACCAATTACCAATACGATATGAGACAGGAACTGAAATTTTGAGTCCATTTAAACAATCCTCTTCTACTCACATTTCCGATCATATTCATGAGTGGAGGAGGAGAAGACACTTAATCAAAGTTCCCCTTCCTGATCAACTATTGGCCGAGTGGTTTACCAAATCACTCATTGGTCTTATAGCTCGTGATGTTTCCATGGGTGGTGTCGTCATTGAAGAGCAGGTGATTAGTCGTGCTCAATATCTGGATCTCGTTTATTCGCAAACGGGCACACTATATGACTTAATTCTTGATTCTCCTCATCCATCTATGAATCCTACACCAACACCTTCAATAGCTTCTCACACTGCTGATGACGTGATTGGCACTTTTCATGCTGAGAATCAGTCTAAACAAGCTAGTCATGCCAATCCCAAGTCTACTACTTCTAATCTACAAAATACTCTTAATACGACTCCTTCCCCCAGTAAAACCTCTGAAGTTAATTCGGTTCAATCTACACCTACCGGTTAAAATCAAAACAAAAAGAAAGGGAAGGGTAGGAATAAGGAGGACAAAAATAATAATCAACAATCTAAGAAACCCAAAACACAGCCTACTGATGACAAAGACAAGCGTAAACCTCGTTATCCTTGCCTTATATGTGGTGAGGATCATTACACGAAAGATTGTTCACGACGTGTTGAGGTTACTAAGTTTTTTCAAGGGACCAAGAAACCTCCTACACCCGCCGTCTTGTCACAACTGTTTCCTTCTTAGTAGTAGGCCCAATTGGTCATTCATGACCAACCTTCTCCCTCTATCACATCCCATGTACTTATGTGTACTGGTGACTCTAAGAAGAATGAAGTGGTTGAACCTCTGGTGATACAACCTCCTCCACCAACTTCATCTCCAAACGATCCTCTTCATATTGAACGACCGGGACTAGATACAGTTCTTCATCCTCCTCCCAAGGGCGTTGTTCAAAAGTCCTCATTTAATCCTCACGCACGTGCTACCCAAAACTACAGTATTGTAGAAGACCTTGCACAAGCACCCTCTATGATGTCAACTCTCAAAGTCCTTCAAAGTTGTCCTACTCAACAGAAGGCGTTGTTAAAGGCTATTGGTGGAATTTATCCTACCAATACCAATTTGATAATGTTTGACTCTGAAGATTTGTTGTGGAAAATAAGAATATTTGTCAAACCGTTATTGACGAAGGAGCCTCGGCTTGCGTTATGTTCATTACTTGTTGGAATGCCATTGGCTCTCCTGCCTTTACCGAGTCGCACAATAATCTTAAGGATTTTAATGGTACATGGTTCAAACCTTATGGTGTTCTTCCTTCATTGTCTATTACGTTAGAAGGTAAAGTGGTTAATGTCGAGGTTGAGGTATTTGACACACCTCTTGATTACAACCTTCTACTTGGCCGTAGCTAGATTGATTCAATGCGTGCAATTGTTTCTACTCTTTTGTGTGTGTTACGTTTCCTGCACCAAGGAAAAGTCATTACTGTGGATCAACTGGCCTTCTTTAATTCTGATTCACGTACTAGCAACGTACCTTTCATTTCGAAAACACCTCCCAGTTATCAGAATGTCACCGTGGGTCTTTTAAAAGATTCAACGTTAATGGGTACATTTCCTATTCCACCACTAGATATTCCTCCTCCTTTTGTCACCTCGATTAACATGATATTGACCTCTGTTGGTGAAACCCTTGCGTGTTATGACCCATGGATAGTACCTAACTCAGATGACTGTCTCTGTTACTGTGACCGCATGCCTTTGAGTCCGGTAGAATCAACTTATCAAGCTATTCAATCGACAATTCCTTCTCCTCCTTGTCTTTGTGATACGTCTCCCGATCCATTTCACATGATCTTTCCCACTAATGAGATGATCATGACAGTCATGTCTATGGAAGATACTCCATGGGATGATGGGCATCATCGTTCTATTCTCTTCCTGGAACTTGAGACCACAGAGAGTTATCAACGTATTTCAAATCCGTCTATCATTGTTGTTATTTCTTCTGTTCCTGAATCAACACACAATGTTTTGTATGAAGGGAACTTGGGTAATATTTCCCTTACCTAGAGTCATGGAAAATGTTCACATCGGTGCCTCATGTTCTGCTAATGAGGTGCGTATTTATAAAGCCCTTTTTCAAGAATTCTGTGACATTTTTTCCTGGAGTTACGAAGAGATGCCTGGTATTGATCCTGATATTGTGGTGCATGAGATTAAGACTTACCCGGATGCTAACCTGTTCGATAGAGACTTCGAACGGGTACATCCACGTAAATTTGTTGCTATTAAGCTTGAATTTGAAAAACTTTTTAAATATGGCTTTGTCTATCATGTGGCTTTGACCGATTGGGTGTCCAATCTTTTTCCGGTTAACAAGAAACAAGGCACAACTCGCGTTTGTGTAGATTATAGGGATATAAAAAAAGCTTGTCCCAAAGACAATTATCCAACCCCTTTCGTTGACCAGCTTGTTGATGACTGTGCCGGGAGTGAAATCTTCTCCTTGATGGACGGTTTCTCCAGCTATAATCAAATAAATATTTTTCCCACGGATCAACATAAGACTTCTTTTATTTGCCCCCAGGGAACCTTCACATACCGAAAACTACCTTTTGGTCTCAAAAATGTTGGTGCGACTTTTCAGTGCACTATGTATTACGCTTTTCATGACATTAAGCACATTGTACTACCCTATCTAGACGATCTACCGATGCATTCTATGCATCGTCAAGATCACCCGACACATCTACGGGCCATTTTCCTACGCTGTCATTATTATCGCATACGATTGAATCCACACAAATGTGTTTTTTGTGTGGAGTCCAGACGACTTCTTGGTTTTATCATGTCTATACATGGGACTAGGGTAGACCCCTTGAAGGTTGAGGCTATTCTCAATTTACCTCCTCATTCCACACTACGCCAACTCCAAAGTTTGCAAGGGAAGGCAAACTTTTTACGTCGATTCATTCCCAACTACACTGAATTACTGAAAGGATTTACTCGGCTTCTCAAGAAAGGGTATGATTTTGTATGGGACGAAACTGCCAACAAAGCCTTTGAAGCTTTGAAACTCGCCTTAACCCATAAACCACTGTTGTTTCCACCTGATTATAGTCGAGATTACTTTATGTATTTAGCTGCTTCAGACTCTACCATTGCCGTGGTTCTAGTCCAAGAGGATGATTCACATGATTCACATGTTATATAGTATTTGAGTCAGAGTCTCACGACCACCAAAACCAAAAATTTACATGTGGAGAAGCTGGCCTTGGGAGCTGTTCAAGCTGTTCAACGTTTTCATCACTACATCTTATTACGTAGAACCACAATCATTTCCGATTGCAATCCCATGCAACACATCCTTACTCGACAATTGCTGGGGGGCAAGTACTCTAAATGGATAGTTATTCTCCAAGAATTTGATTTGGAGTTTGAACATGCCAAGTCAAAGAAATCTTTGGTTTTTGTCGAATTGATATGTGACCTTCCCTCTACTGAAACAGAAACTGTGGAAAAAGATTCCTTACTTGATGAATCTCTCTTTCTGATCAGTTATGATGACATATGTTATGGAGATATTATCATTTATCTCTAGACCCAAAATTTTTGGCCTGATCTTTCTAGTACAGATCGTCGTCGAATTCGGTATCAATCCCGTCAATACATTATCCTTGGTGATACCCTTTACCGCCGTGGTATTGATTCCATATTTTGACGATGTCTCACCTATGATGAAGCTGAGAAAGATTTGAATGACTGTCACTCTGTAGCATGTGGCGGTCATATTTCTGGGTATGCCACTGCCCAAAAGATCTTATGAACTGGTTATTTTTGGCCTTCATTGTTTAAATATTGCATTACTGCCGTCCATAAATGCCATGCTTGTCAAACCTACAACAATAAGATCCAATCTCACCCTTATCCTCTTCATCCTGTAGTTTCCGTTGGTCCATTTGCTAAATGGGGCATTGACTTCATGACATGTAACCCTCACTTGGCCAGGGGGCATGGATACATCATTGTAGCCGTAGATTATTTCACTAAGTGGGCCGAGGCGATGCCTACATTTGATAATACCGGGAAAACTACAACATTATTCATATTCAATCATATCATTACCAGGTTTGGTGTCCCTCAAGCCATCGTCACTGATCATGGTAGTCATTTTCACAATTTCATGATGTTTGAACTTACCGAGAAGTTGGGTCTTCGACATGAAAACTCAACCCCCTATTATCCACAGGCCAATGGCTAGGTTGAAGCAATCAACAAAGTTCTCACTACTATGCTTCGACGGATGGTAGGAATACACAAGTCAAGTTGGCACACAATGCTCTTCTCGACATTATGGGCCTATCAGACATCTGCCAAGTCTACCATGGGGTTCACACCTTTCCAATTAGTATATGGTATTGAAGCAATTTTGTCGATTGAATGTGAAATCCCATATTTGAAACTAGTTGTCAAACTTCTCCCTAACACCTCAGTTGAAGAGGAATGTCTTTTCTATTTGATGCAATTAGACGAGACCCACTATGATGCTGCCTTAGTCATTGAAACTCATAAAATGCGTGTTAAATCTCAATATGAAAAGCATGTCAAACCACATGTATTTTCTGAGGGTGATCTAGTTTTCCTTTACGAACAAGATTGTGATTTACTAGGGGCTGGTAAATTCGAGCCCATGTGGCAGGGTCCTCATATTGTGAAACGAGTGTTGGAGAAAGGGCCTTATGAGCTGGTAGATTATGATGGAATTCCTTTGAGTGAACCCAAAAATGGGCTTTACTTGAAGAAGTACTATGCTTGAATCATTTTTGCATGAGTGCTGTGTATTTTTAATGTATCATACTCTTGTGTGCTTTTTCGTTTTTTGGTTCCACCTTTCAACTGCTTACCTTGCATTGTGCTTGGTTTCCAGATGTCGGTGTCTTCGCTACCCTATATCGACTTTGCTGATGGTGCTAGTCACAATACTCAAAACTTAACATCTGTTGCTGGGGCAATCTATGCACCTACAAATGAATTGATCTGTCTACATGGTGTTTTCCTTGGTCGTGCAACTAATAATATTGTTGAATATAGTGCAGTTATCGAGTTGTTAACTGACGCCATTTCATTGGGAATTCCTCATATTATTGTACGACTTGATTCACAGTTAGTAGTACTACAATTGAGTAACATTTATTCCATCCGAAGTCCTACTTTGTTACGGGTATATTTACGAATTCGCCTCTTGGAACGACATTTTGATTACATCGAATATCAACACATTCCGAGATGTCTAAATACATTGACAGATGCATTGGCTAATTATGTGTTAGATAGACATTTATAAATCTGTTCACACTTTTTGAAAAAACAAGTAAGCCAGTAGGAACTTTATATTTATAAACGATAAAAGTTTACAAAAAGTGTTTGTTCGAAGACCAAAATATCAAAAATGTGAATCTCATGGCTTCATCTACAAAATGCATCAAGGATGCTGCTCGCTGTAACAAGCGACTACCCATGCTACTTTACGGAGTAGTCGACCGATAGATGTAGATACGCCCACTGTGTGGCGTTGATAGTGCCTAGGAAGCTCATCCACTGTGACATTAGGGACATGCCTGGTTAGTCCCTCCAGGTTATGTTCTATAGCCTCAAGATCTACGACAGATACCCCTGCTACGAGACCTCTCTCTTTGCGCCTCTATATGGGAGATGATCCCGGTGGACGATAAGGTCCCACATCTGTATTGTTGAGAGTAATTGATTAGTCATCGGATAAATAACACAATTTTTTTTTATATAATTAAAAATAACAAAAACATTATATAAACAAAAATTTCCTTCTTACCTATGTCCCCCACTAGGATCCGTCAGGAAGAGTTAGATATGGATCCCCATAGAAATCTGTCCCGACATATGCATAGTCTTCCACCATGAGCAGCTGATTCCTCATGCATTGGAAGAAAACATCGTCATACTTGACAATGGGAACACCACCATGTTGAGCCATAAGATCCACACACCTCTTCATCCGTGGATCCTGTGGAGCGGGTATACCCCACTCCACCTGCAGAGTAGGACAAAAACCCTCTCTAGATAGAAGAACACCAAAATGGACCCGTATCCAAATTACTTCAACTGATCGTTTTGGTACTTGGAAAGTTGTTTTTTCATGCTTTTTAGGACACCCTCACACTAGTTGAAGACTCTGGGTTCCATGCACTCTATTATATACTGAAAATGGATTTGCAAAGCCATATGGGGAGCTTCACTCCCTGCCATGCGAGTAATGGTGTAAAGGATAGTCTGCAATGGTAGATCCCATACATCTTTGATGGCTACCTTGCCACTGTGTTTTTCGGTACCTGGCACACAATGGTGGCGAACATAGTAATCCATAGGTTCATCTCCACCCCTGTTGCCTGTGAGTGATACTCGTGAACCATGGGAGACAATCCTATTAGAAAATAGATATCCTCTATATCTATTTTGAGTGTATGAACACTCTATTTTGAGTGTATGAACACCCACGTGAAATGCCTGTTCGTTCACATCCCACATGTGAACCAAATACTCTAGCAACCTCAACTGGGCTCTCATGCCCTGAATCCTTAAAAAAATGAGTAACCAACATTTCCTTAGAGACATAACTGTCCCCAGGTCATTCCTGGAGAAATAATCCTCTTCTTTATGCTCTCGCTCACGCCACTCCAACATCTTGACCAAGGAAATCCTTCCAAAGAACATTAAAAGAAAGTTAGAAACATAAAAATTCTTTCCCGGGGGTTTTTCTAGTTAGGTTTATCTTTTTTAAATTTTTGGTTGCGATCATCGTAGGGCTGTGCATTCATGTAAAGTGACATCATCACACCCTACCTATAGGGTAAACTGCAATAATTCAAGATCATCACAGTTCATGATATAGGGCACTTGCAACGATCTCAACACGCAGGTAGCCCCAAAAAATCGACCCAATACCCAAATTTAACCAATGAAAACAAATTTTGAAACGATGAAAAGATGAAGAAGATTACCTGTTTGACAGAGACAGTTCACAAAATGATCCACCACACGCTCCGCAATTGACAGTTGAAATTCGGGGAGAAAAAGGGCTTTGGAGCACTATTTGGGTAAATTTGCAAATGAAATGGTAAAATGGTGTTTTTTGCCTATTTTATTGTTTTTAACCACTTTTTATTTTGCAAAATTATAATATTTTTATATTTTATCCATGCCCTAAAGTCTTAACAACTTGGAAAAGTGTTGACTTTTGTAGATTAAAAGGTCTAGAGACGAGACGTTAGAACAAGGGTCCACCCGTTTTTGATTTGTTTTTGCATATTTTTCTTATGTACAGATCCTTTTAGGGTTTTTTCAGGAAAAATTCCGAGCAGAGTCTTAATTATTTCTCATGCTTGTAAAACCATGAGAATGTAATTGAGTAGTATTTTGTCATTTTTTTGAACTCGCATTGGAAATACAAAAAACAAAACCTATGGAGTATTCTTTAAGCTCTTTTCTAGCTCCTTGAACATGAAAAGATGGTCGATCGACCTTGTTCTTTTCATGCTCGTAAAATTATTTGAAGAAAACGTATGATGAGTGGTAGGTTATCTCGTTTTCGATCTCGTCAGACTAACTTACGAAAAAAAACCTGATGGAGTTCTCTTTAAATGTTTTTCAGACTCTCTAAAATTGAAAAACCCCTGAGTTTTTTTTCTTTGGACTCATTAAACAAATATCGAAAGACCCATATGAGATCAAACCACTCCTTCTTAGGGTTTTTTAAACATACTTTGAGGGACTCGTCCAAAGGATGAGCTTACATCTATAAGCATATGTTATCCTCCTCAAGATTGCGTAAAAATAAAGAGGTACTCGCCAGAAATGGTGGGGGAAAATTGGGAAAGAAATGTGTCTATGTATTTGTGTTAGTGGCAGTAATAGTTGCTCTTGAACATAACACCCCCCTTCATCATTGTATTAGGGTTGGGAAATCCATTTGCCTCTTGTTTGACCATCCACAAGTTCATTTGAGTCAATGCCGCCAAGACATCTGTTGTGTCATTCATATGTTTAAGAGAAGTCCAACCTAAACAAGCCTTCTATCGAGTCGACCATCTGTAGTTATAAATTTTCTACCATGTCATCCTTCCCTGAGTTAGTTCTGAATCACTTCATACCCTGATCTATGTCAAATTTGTTACATATTTTGTGTCAATGATGGGGGATACATCAAGGCCCTCCTATGCCGATTCTTTTCCTATCAACTTCAACTCATCATTCGGGAACAAGACTTAGAAATCATTTAGTACCTTAGCACCTGCATGCCTCAATGGCAAGTTTCTTCGCTTTCAATAGTGGGTTCACTTCATTGACCCCTAATTGGAAGATTCCATCGAGTGTTCAAATTCAACTCCTTTATTCACATTCATTGGATTGTACTAAGGTACCTTGGGAGTCATTGACATCAATGGTGTTTTCCCTTGCACTTGTTAACAATTTTCATTAATGACCAGTAATCAAGTGGTTTCTACCATGTTCGACTTTGACACCTGTAATCACATGGCTAGATTTGTACTTAGAGATGATGGAAATGAAGACCCTGAATCTCATCACTTTGGTCCAGGTTGCGACGGAGTATTCATAAGCTTGTACTGACACATAGATCCACTATGTATGTCTCGTGGCTATGTCCGAATTTGAATTTTTTTTAGAGCATAGATCCATAGTGTATTCCTGGTAGCTATGCTAAATCATGATGACATGGATCCACATGTATGTTTAGTGGCTAGTAATCACTTGACACTTACGAGTAGAATCACGTGTAGTCTGAGCATGGGAATGCCTATCTCAGAAAATGGTATGTTATTATGTAGATGCTTGATTGTTTGCAGGTTCCCGATTGATGCGGTCCTTGTTTTTGACACACACATTCTACAAAGTATTTCAGCTGTCACGAGTTCCAGCTTCATACTTTGGGGGGAATTTTGTTACACATTATTTTGGTCACCTCAATGATCAACTGACAACATATGTTCATGTTCCCTGAAAATATTAAAAGAGACTTTCTCTATGAGAAAAGTGGTTTCCTTTCCTCTTTCAAAAACCATAACAAGGAAGGTCATCACACCCTGCTATATGCATGGGGCATGACGATGCTTGATAGTCACACTCTCCCCTAAAAATGGACTACGATGTCATCGCATGCTGCTTGTGCATAGGGTGTGACGATGCTTAAAGCACATGAAAAGTTAAAATTCACGAATGTTCTAGAAGGGAATCTTCTAGAAGATGAGGTGGCCTCCGATCGGTTTGGATCTTACTCGCTTCTCTGATTTAGTGGGATCATCCTAATCCCCTCATCCATCTCTCTTTCACACTGTATAAATAGGGATCTCTCATGGAAAAGGATAAGGTTGAATAGGCTAAGATTTGCATGGAGAGTTCTACTTTAGATTATGCTTGAGAGCTTTGCTTTAGTTCTTCGAGTCAGATTGTGGATATTCTTCATTCAAGGCATTGGAGGAAAGGTGTGTGTGTTAAAGCAAAGAGCCATTGAAAGGGGAATGTGCAACATCAAGGCATGGGTTGTATTCTCCACTTTCCATTTAATTTAATACAACAATACATTTCTTCCCTATAAAAGCATCTCAACTTCTATTGTATAATTCCTTGATCTTATACATAGACTTCACTAGAATATATATATCTTTGTTTTTCCTCTTTATTGGTTTGTGATTCTTAGATAGGCTTACCATTTTGCAAACTCAAGGAAGGAGCTACAAGGATGACACTAGCGAGGATCAAGCATCGTTTAAAAGGTAATTCACTTGCACCTCACCAAACTAATTTTTATGACAATGAAGTTTAAGACGAAGTATGTATTCTGTCTTGTTTTGTTCTAGTTTCCTATAGAAGTTAGGGAGATCTGTTTGTGTCCACACTTATCGATTAGTCCGATAACACCCATGAAAACTGGGAGGTTCTCTTATCTCTGTACCCAACCATCTTACCGCGTGATCTATTCTTGTGCACCTTCTTGTGGATACTTCATGTAATCTTTGCTGTCAAATTTCCAACTTTGTATCTGAGTCAGAAGAACATGATGTGATGCTCCTCTAGCTGATTACTCCAACTGCAGTTGGGTTGACATAGTATTCTTCACGTGCGGTGGTTCTGTATAACTGGTTGATTTCCTCCTGATCTAAGAAAGTGGGTTCTACAAACCTTTCCCTTCTGATGGATCTAATGGCACAATGAATCTGTATTCTCCTGATTCAAATGTCATCTTCCTTATATTCAAGTTGATTATGGCTTGGTTATCAAATGCCCAATCCAACCCAAGAAATGTTGGATAAGGTGTTGTACCATCTACTATTTCTATTACTTCAAAATCTGTCTTAGTGTGCACTCCATCCAGATCAACTGTTACACCCTTAAGCCTTCAAATTGGTAGAACTCCATGTTGGTTTGCTAGCTTCAATTGGACAGGTGAATAGCCTAGTGTGGGCTCTCCCATACACTGCCATGTCTTCTTGGGTAACAAATTTACCTCAAAGCCTAAATCTAGTATGATGTCCCCCATGTTGAAATCTCCAATGTTGGGATTCAGTTTGAATTCCTTGCTTGTCCTCCGTCTTGTATGGAGGTGATTGACCGTTTTTTTCTCTAACTTCCCCTCTACCTCTGTGTTACATCTTTCTAACATATTTTGAAAAACTTTAATAGATGATTGGTCATTCATTAGCTTAACACAGGATTGTAGAAAATTCTTTATGGTACTTACTTGTGATATAGGTTGTACTTCGCCCGTGTGGTCCATTAATAATGGCATCTCGTACATTGGTACGTTCTGAGTATGTTGCCCTGTTGGTGTAGATACAACATATTGCTTGAGGAACTCCTGTCTTACCTCTTTGAATATTTCTTTTTCTTTCCCCCACATCGAACTGTTTCTATGGTTCAGTATTCTTCTTCACCCATCGGTGTTGTGCTGGATCATGTTGTACTGCGTCAACTCTTGTCTTTGCTCCTCTACACGTAACTATGTTGATATTTATTCCATCATTCCTCACCTTTGCATAAATCCACTGAACATTCTGATTGTTCTGATTCCATTTTTCTTGAATTTTCCCCAAAAGTGTTGGGCATTCCTCTGTATCATGGTCTTTTGTGCGAAAATACATGCATGTCTCAGGTGGACATGGACATTCCCTTACATAGTGTCCTAGTTGTTGGTAGTTATGGCATACTACTGGACCTATGCCTCTTCCAAATCCTCCTCAACCTCATACTCCACCTCTGTATCCCTTCCGATCTCCTCACAGTGCATTATATTTAGGCACCTGATTATACTGCATGGTGTTATACTGTGGCTGTGCATTATTATACTGAGGCTGCACAATGTTATACTGTTTCCGCGCAGTGTTGTATGGAGATGGTACCTGGTTAAATTGAGGTGGAGTTTGCCCGATCATCATTTATTCTTGCACCCTATAGGTATCTGACGTTCTCTCCCACATCAAGTCTATTGTCCTACAATTTTTATCATCATGACCCACTGATTTGCAAAA
>ML814512.1:145779-159724 GCA_009831015.1 Picea engelmannii | reverse complement strand
AAAAATATCACCAACACGAGGATGACACATCATCATCAACACCACGAGGCTGAATCAACAACATCATAAACACAAGGCTGAAACAACAACATCATTAGCACTAGGCTGAGACAACAACATCATCATCATGTGGCAACAAAATGAGGTAGGTGCTACAACAACATTTTGTGGTACTCTGACAAACCGTCCTTACCAGACCTTTAGGATCTTCCCAGGAATCAAAAGATTCCCTAAGATATAAAATCCTAATGAATCTACCATGTGGTACTCTGACATACCATCCTTACTAGACCTTCAAGATCTTCCCATGAATCATAATATTCCTTAGGATATAAAATCATAATGGAGCTACCACTAATGACCAAACCTAGCATATACTTGCACATGTACTCTGACAGACCATCCTTACTGGACCTTTGGGATTTGTCCAGAGATGTTTAATACCCTAGGATATAAAATCCTAACGGAGCTACCCGTTGTTGGTCAGGATACCATAGTATCATCAACATCACTCCCCATTTCGAGGAAGGTCCTTTTAGACAACACCAAGCTTGTCTCAGAAGTACTCAAACTTCACATGAGATAGAGGCTTGGTCAACACATATGCAACTTGCTCATTTGTGCCAACATATTGGAACTTTACAACTTCCCTCTACACCATATCACAGATGTAGTGATACCATATCTCTATGTGCTTCGACTTATCATGGAACATTGGGTTCCCCGTCATCTTTATGCAACTCTGGTTAGCACATAGAATCACAGTGGGTTCCATCTCCAGATGGAATAGACCTGTCAACAACTTCTAAAGCCACATGGATTCACAACTGGTGGAACATGCTACAATGTATTCCGCTTCTGCCGTGTTGAGAGTAATACTTGATTTCTTCCTGCTTTGCCATGAAGTCATGGCTGACCCTAGACTGAAACAACATCCTGAAGTGATATTTCTATTAGAAGCACTTCCATCCCAATATGAATCAGTATAACTGTACGGTTTGAAGTCATGATCTCAAGTATAACAGAGCCCATAATCCAACATACCCTTGAGGTGTCTCATCACATTCTTTTCAGCTACAAGGTGAACATGTTTGGGCTCTACCAAATACTGACTCAATGTGTTTACAAAAAAGCATATATCCGGTCTGGTATTCATCAAATACATCAACAAACCAATAATTTGTCTATATAGAGTAGCATTAACCAACTTCGATGAAGTATCAACCAGTAGCTTCAAGTTTGTTTCCATGGGTGTGTTCATGGATTTACATTCCAACATGTCAAATCTCTTCAATATTTCAACTGCATACTTCCCTTGGTTAAGGAAGATCTTCTCTAGGCTCTGCCAAACTTCAAGACCCAAGAAATAATGCATTAGGCATAGGTCTTTTATCTCAAACTCTGTAGCAAGCTTCTTCTTACAATTTGTGATGAGATTTTCTTCTCCTGTCAAGAATAAATCATCTACATATAGTAGCAATATCACTGGCTCATCATTCATAACCTTGAAGTAAAGGTTAGAATCAATGCTACTCTTGGTAAAGCCCAAGCTTTTCAGGAAACTATCAATTATGCCATAGCAAGCTCTAGGAGCTTGCTTCAAACCATATAGAGATTTCTTCAACTTGCAGACATGAGTCTTTTTGTATTCAACTTCAAACCCTTGTAGTTGTTCTATATACACTTCTTCTTTAATAACACCATTTAAGAAGGTTGTTTTCACATCCATCTGGTGTAATTTCCACTTCATTTTGGCTGCAAGAGCTATGATGGTTCTAATAGAAGTGTATCTGGCTACAAGAGTAAACATCTCTTCATAATCAATACCTTCCTTTTGAGAAAACCATGAGCCACAAATATTGCTTTATGTTTTTCAATACTTCCATTTGCTGCATGTTTTATGTTGTATATCCACTTGGAAGATACCACATCTTTATTCTTTGGTATGGAAACTACTTCCCACAAAACATTCTTTATATTTGACTGGTATTCTTATGTCATGGCACCCACCCATTCTTTATTTTGAATGGCTTCTTCAAATCAAGTAGGTTCTTTTTCTATGAGATCACACATCTAGGCCATATAACTGGAGAATGGCTTAGGTTTCTTGCTTTGTCTCATGGTTCCTTTCAGGGCACCATACTTCTCTCCATCTTGAATAAGTTCCCTTTCCCAAGATGGATTTCTCTTATGAGAGATCGTCATCCAGGGAGGTTCTTGAGATTCTATCATATCATGATCTTCTGGAATCTCATTATCAGGGGTAACTATAACTTCCTTCATAGGTTCTACGACTATGGGAGCTATAGGTTCTTCTTCATATACTTCTTCAAGTTGGAATTTTATTGATATTTTGAGTGTCACATCTTCATCAAAGGTTACATCTTTGCTTATCTCAATATGATGGTAACCTGGTATGTAAATTCTGAAGGCCTTAGAGTTCTCACAGTATCCAAAAAATATTCCTTTATTTCCTGAAGGATCCAGCTTAGTTCTCCTTTCTTTCAGAATGTGTACAAACATTGGACAACCAAATACTTTTAGATGACTTACTTCTATCTTATTTTCGGTGAACATTTCTTCAGGGGTTTTGAATCCAAGTGCACTACTGGATAATCTGTTTTGGCCATAAATTGTTGTTCTTGCTGCTTCAGACCATAAGTGCATTGGAACATCTTGATCGTGAATCATAGTCTTCGTTGCTTCCATAATTGTTCTATTATTTCTTTCTGCTACACCATTTTGTTGAGGATTATAGGGAGTGGTGAGCTCCCTCTTAATCCCGACATCTTTGAAAAATATTCCAAATTCATTTGAGGTGTACTCTCCTCCATTATCTGACCCGAGTATCTTAATTTTTCTTTCGGAGTGGTTTTCTACCAAGGCTTTGAATTCCATGAACTTTCCGAGTACTTCATCTTTTGATTTCAAGAAATAAACCTAAGTTTTATGAGAGTAATCATCAGTAAATGATACATAGTATACATACTCGCTTAGAGAGGTTTATGGAATTGGGCCACATACATTTGAGTGGATGAGCTCCAAGATTCATTCTGCTTTACTGTCGCTCTTTGGGAAATGATTCTTTATGTTCTTTCCTTGTGCACATCCCTTGCATACACCTTCATGACCAACCTTAAATTCTGGTAAACATGTAACTACCTTGCTTACATATGGTAATGTTTTGTAGTTGATGTGAGCTAGTATTCTATGCCAAAGTTCACAAGGACTCTCAATGGAGTGAGATAAGGATGCATCTAAGTGACCTTTTAATTTGAACAAACCACCTTATTCTCTTCCAATAACAACTGCATCTTCTATGGTTTTTCCTTTAGGCCACATAAGAACTTCACCATCTATGAATCCAACCTTGAAACCTTTCTTATGTTTCTCTTGGGTGGCTCATCATCTTCAACTACATGGGCATGATGTATTTTGTTATTTATCTTCTTGTATTCTTCCCTTTGGTAGGAGAATTCTTAGCAATGTGTCCCATCTTATCATAATGATAACATTGATAAGAGGATAAATATTTTTCCTTTCTTTGACCCTTATGATATTTCTGGAATCTCTTTGGAGGGTGAGATTCTTTATGGAAGTGGGTGAATCTCTTTAGGGAGTGAGATTCTTTATGAAGGTGGGTCTCCTTTTGGAAATGAGACCTTTTCTTTCCTCCTTTAGCATGAGTATCTAGGGCTTGATCTTCATCCCTTAATAGTACGACTTCTCAATTGGCTACTCTTGCTTCTTATTGAACACATTCTTCCCATACACTGTCAAATTGGAGTTTCTCTTTTCTTGAAAAGATAGTTTGGATGAAGGCATCCCAAGGTCCTGTGAGACCATTAAGAGTTGTCATGATGAGTTCATCTTCATCCAAGTTGTCTCCATTTGCTTCTAATTGTTCCTTGAATTGAGAAACTCTATAGAAATAGTCTTGAACTGTTTCTCCTTTCTACATGTTTGTATTCTTGAGTTGGGTTCTTAGATTCATCTTCCGATTGATGTTTTTTCCTTCATACATTCTGGTTAGGGTATCAAACATCTCTTTTGGAGTATTCTTATAAGACACTTTAGGGATCAAGTGGTCTTTAATGGAATCTTCAATTATTCTTTTGGCCCTAATCATATCCTTCCTGTACTTCGCTTTGGTTGCTTCTTCTTTGGGTTCCGATACATTTTCTTTATGAATTTTGCAAGGTAATTCTCTTCAAGAATGAGTCCAATTATGTAGTTCCAGGATAAAAAGTTTTCCACGCCTTCTAACTTGTCAAAAAGCTTGGTGCTTCCACAAATCTTGACCCCTAGCTAGGAAAATGACGAGAAAATGAAAGTTCTCATAAAATGAATTTGAACTTACCAGGAGATGCGCTGGGTTGAGGCAAGTTGGCTGGAGCTGACTGTTTCAAACAAATTAAAGTCTTACCCCTTGAAACTTGACCTGCACAAATATGGACTGGTACTTCTGCTACTGGTTTTGGTTTCCTGCTACTTCTGAGATACAAAAAATAATGTCTCTTTTACAAACCCTTGTGAGGGTAGGGACCAAAGTCAGATTTAGAGATCTTTGATGCGCACCATACAAAAATACCCTCACATTGAAATAAAACTGAAATCTAATGACTTGAATCATCTTTCCACAACATGCAACCACTTGACTTTGCAAAATATTCTTTATCAACTATGAAAATAAATTCATAACAAACAAGAGTACACAGACTATCAAGAATGAGTCAAAAACCTTTGAAAGAAGTTGCTGAAAGATATAATTCATCTTTGAATCTCGCCGCCTTCAATATGACCTTTTTGTCATCAAGAGGATTAGGCTTTCAAGTAACTCAGAAGTGAATGAAAATTGAAACGGTCTCAAATAATTAGAGAGAAAACCTCAATTATTTAGTTCTCCTTCTATTTTTCTCTCCCATGTATCTTCATTCAATTGGGGTTTTATTCTTTTCCCAATCATTTGAAGTAGTTCAACTACTTTTTGTTAGTTAAGTCAAATTAACTTAACAAATTAGTTTCGGAGAAATAAATAATAATAATATATAAAACGGTCTTAATTAATAATAACTAAATAAGTGGGACCCCTTGTGACTCCCATCATTTCTTCCTTTTAATCATAAAAAATAAAGCCCAACCAATAATCCCTTAGACCATAGGACACCCTTGTAACACTGGTGGAATTCTAAACTGAATATTTAAATATCAGTAATAATTTAAATCATATCCCAAAAGAATATATATATCCACATTATCCACAAAAATATCCAAAATAATACTCGATATCAAAAAATGATACTTGTTGTCCAAAACATGCTGAAAACTATTAAAACTGTACTCATCCTTGGAAATTATAAAAACAACACTTAAAAACCATAATTGTTGTTTTGAGACCCATATTTTATTTTCTCATTGTTGTCTCCCTTAGATTTTTTCTTAAATAACACCCGGTTGATTAGACTCTTTGGGATGTATGGCACTAATTACATGGGAATAATTGTATTTCAAGTGGAGGCGAGAAGATACAGATTTAGAGGAATCAGTGGATGGGATAGAAGGGGAGGTCACCGCTTTTCCTTTGTCAAGTACAAGTTGCGGAATGTTGGTCTTCAATCTCTTGCTGATGTGGGAAGATTGCACTAGCGAGGCAACGTGGGCGGCTTGTGGATTTGGATTGATTGGAGGTGGTGGTGGAAATGATAGTGAGACGGTGGGCGAACCATGACGATGAGAAGTAGATTGGTTAACAATTTCTTTCCAACCATCATTGGCAGGGGGCTCAGGCTGCATAGATACATGTGGGAGTACAAGGATTCCAGGAAAATTTGGAGGCTGCTGGAAAGGGGGTCTTTCTGGTTGAGGGTGCAATATTCCATTGCCAATCTAATTAAAGAATCCAACTTGGAACAACTAATTCAATTCTTGTGGGTCAACGTCAAAATGGATGGAAAATCTAGGCCTCCTATGGCCTCAATTTCAATTTCCCCTGCCTTTACTGAAAAAACTCATCATGTAGCAACGATTTGTCAGTAATGAAGCTCTTAATAAACCATACATGAAACTCTATGTGCATGAGTCAAAAGTTGGCTCTAAAATTACCACGAGATACATGGAAATCCATCCATAATACATCATTTCTTAATTTTCATGTGAACATGGAATGATAGGGTTCATGGGAAATATGGAGGGAGTGTAATTAGCAAAAAAATGATATAATGGTGGGGATCAATATACAAATACTGTTCAAAAATTAATAAGATAATTAACATTAATAAGATAACCAACTGTGCATTTGAAGATATAAAAAATAACAGTCCTCAATCCTTGCCATATCAACTTCTTCTTATTTCAACACATACCCATCTTTAAAATTAATATCACAGAACATGGATGAAAAAAGTGAAATAGGGATCGTGGAGGGAGTGTAATTAGCAAAAAATGGTAGAATGATAGGGAAATTTTATGGATACTCTTCAAGTGAAATATCAAAACATGCTATCTCTGATGCAAATTTATAATCAAACTATCTTTCTGTTCAAAATTTTGATATTTAGACAATACTTCTTTTTCCAAAACAATAACCCAATATTGATACCTTCTTAACAAAATTGCTCACTGGCCTCCGAATTGTATTACACAGTAAACGATTGGATATGCCCATAATTATATGTAACTAGAATAACCTTGATAACAATACTGTCATTATATAACATAATCAAAACAAACAACATCATAATCGCTACATGAATACAACAATAATCTTGGAATGGACGAGCCACTATTCATAACATAAACCCCAACAAAGGTCCTTTAAATCCCACATAGTCATGCAAAGTGCCCCCCAAAAAATCTCATAGCCATCATTTAATCGAAACACCATTCACTATAGCCCCCCTTTTTTTAAATTCTATTATGGTCTGTATTATTCAATTCGAGCATCAAACATCTCATACACATGAGATTTCACAAATAATAAAATATTACAATTCAACCAAGATATGCAACATTTTCTATCATAACCATAAGCTTTAACAGACTGTAACTTCCTGTGAATAGGTGAGTGCAACACTTCTTCCATAATTGCTAAGAAAGTGACCACTTAAACTCGTGCCTAAGTAAAATGACAATAACGATGCTTCCATCAAATTCTGGGTAAGCAATGCCTTCACAATAATGCGTAGGGTTCTATATCTGACAATGACAGTAAGGGACAGAGACAATAGGCCAAATAGACTAAGGGATTGACATGTATACAACACGGTCCCAAGGTGCCTCACATTCATAGTCATAAGGTCGAGTTTATGGCATGGGTGCATTAGCCACAGAGACTAGAATATCAACCTACAGGCGACATATTCCCAAAACATAGAGGTAAAGTAGAGAGGACCCATTCAACATGGTGGAAAACCCAAACAAAGAACCATAAGCAAGGTAGGCCCAACCACAACCCCTTTTTCAACAACAAACTGTGATCGGTTACATGCAATAAAGGAACCACAACCTTCTTTAATGCCAATAATATCAGAACAACCACCACAGGAAACCGAGGTTTGCAACCAATAAATACATAGTCCGAAAAACATAGTGACAACTTGAGAATTACACAGACCACGAGAAAAAAGAGCCAACATTTGATTTAAGGGCACAGCGAAGTTCATGGATGGATAAGTAAGAGAAACCCCATACTTGTGAAAGATAGCGCAAGCAGAAAAGACCACGTGTTATACCTCTTCCACGACCGAGCATGTCGGAGAAACAACAACTAACATAGCACAATGAAAATGACTAGGATGGTAGGCTCGAGGAGAGTAAGAATGACTTGCATTTACTGCACGCTGCTTCTCCCTTGGCCTTCATTCATGGCTAGTACGAGCCAAGTGCATTTTCCATCTCATGTCCCATTACCATTTCCATTTGACAACACAAACTCAATAATCCAAAGTTTGCATATGTCCAAATTCCAAAATGTGCCAACCCTTGCCCCCATTTTATTAACAAATGTTTATTTGCTTAGGGATGCCACTAACATTGCCATCAAAACAATGTGCACCACAATTGTAGCAAAGGTTGGGTTGGTTACCCATACACCACATAATCCATGTAAAATCAAATTCAAACTGGAGTATTATTCCTTCACCTATAAAAGCAACATATCATATTTTGCAAGAGATAATCAAGGCCACATGTTTCACTGTTTTAACTATCTTGCCCAAAATTTATTTTCATAAGCATTTTAACCACAATCTGAAGTGAATAAGCTATAGAATTTGTGTCGCAACCAACACATAGGCAAACAAAATATAAGTGTCGCTTCTCCACCATAGTTCCATAAGTTACAAAAGGGGTCCAACCTACTAGTGTATTATTAATATAATTAAGTAATAAGGCTTTGCAATCATTTGTGAGCATGGTACCCAATGTTGCGCTTTTAAGCGTCAACAAATTGGCGACTCCAAAGGGAAATTTGTTCCCAACAGATTAAGAACTCAGAATCTCTGGTTTCCCAGGTCGATAAATCATAGATCAAGGAATCATTGACCAAAATGACTATGCAACAGGGGGAAGTGAGGTATTTTAAGGGAGTTAATGAGATGAGATTTTTGGAATAACTCATGAAAAGTGGTACGTATGAGGTGGTTTGGCCCTGTATGCATAACATTTGGTCAGTCTTGATCACAATGTGTTTCTTCAATTTTCAAGGAGAAAGTTTCTGGTACGCTCTTTTGAATCTCAATATGGAGGGAAGAAAGGGATAGTAGAAAAATGGGGAAGAAGACCAAATCATCTATCTAACAGTACTATTGAAAGCAAAAATCATTCTCAGCGCTGTCTAGAAGGAGGACATCATGAAAACTATGTAAACATTATTTTTATTGACCAAAAATGCTTACAGAATGGCACTGTTGTGGAAAAAGTGATCCAAAGTTTATTTCGACAAAAGATCATGCAATCTAAATAGAATAGAAAAAGTGAAAGACAAACTAAATAAACTAAAAACTCAATTTATTATTTACGTATAAAGGAACGGAAAAACATTCTTGTAGTAAGGTAGGATGACATTTTGCATAGAGAAATGCGTCATCTATTTTGGATGGATGATTAATGAATTGAAATATGATGCATAAAGAGTGTCTATCACCCTGCCAACCAACAAATGCATGTAGCAAGGGTAATGGGCCCATCAAGATAAAAAAAGAAGTGATTACCATCTTGCAGGACATGCCAACCAACAAGACAAGATTTCTGCTTGATATTGGAAACATGTGCATGATCGATAACATTAGAATGTTGGTTAGAAGTTTTGATGAAGAGGATGGAGTTAATGGGCTCTTTAAGTATTATAAGGTCATCATTTGCGATCTCCTGATCAGGAAAAGAACTACCGCGCACTGAGGGAGAAAATAAAGGATTCAAATGCATAGAAATTCATTTAAATTTACCATCATCAAAATAAATCATGCATGCAAGGGAGATATGAATATCGTCATTGAATTCCTCAACCTCCTTGAATTGAAACAATGGGTTTGTGAAGGAATTCTGTGATGTAAAATACAAATTATTCTTATGGAATTTTCAAAAGAAGAGCCAACATATGAACCTATATGGCCGCTTGAATCCCCTCTTTCATCTTCTTCAGAATAGTCATGAGAAATATGAGGGATAGTGATATTCAAATCAAGAGAATCCTCCCTGCCGGATTCATCCATGAAGAGTACTTTGTTATACACAAGTTGATCTTGAGTAGGATATATTTCAAAAAGGTTATCATTAAAGGATAAGGCATCAAATAAAGCATTTTCAGAAGTTGGATTAGTAGGCATATCAAAACAATAATCCTTACAATCCTCTGTGAATATAGCACTACGAGATGCATGATTATCCTCCTGCAGACTCGTCATGAAGAGAGAGCGATTGTGTGATATTCATTTTTAGCCTTTAAGAACAATCCACAGGTTAATTTTTCATGAGGACCATAGAAAAAGTCACATCGAGGAGGATTAGGGATGTTGTCAGGTAGAAATTCAAAGTGATGAAAGATAGGCGGAGGAGGAAAAACGATAAGAAACTTTACAAAAATTGATTCCCCCATGAAAATTTGAATAGATACTATACGTCTAGACCAGTGTCTTGCTTTACCACAGAGGGAAAGTGGAAAAAAAATGTAGAATTATATATATCATAAATCCCAATAGATTGATAGAAGCTAAGGAAATAATCAATATGGTTCTGAGAAGATTCCCATAAGTTTCCCTCGAAAAGAGAACAACTAACCATTGACAATGAGCTCAAATTAGATTTATACATGATCATGCAATATAGGACTCGATAAAGTCATGAAAAAAGAAAAAAAGAAAAACTTATAAACATAAGAGCATATAAACAATAAATACAAAAATACAAAGTAAAAATACAAGAAACTAGAGAAATAAAGATAATGAGTTTTTTTTTTATTTATTTCCCCAATATGGTCGCCAAATAAGTGTTGAGGAAAAGGTATGAAAGAGATTACTCAATCATTTTCAGATCTTGTTTGGCTAGGAAAAGATAGTTGGGAATGTTACTCGGGGTTTATAGCCTCAAAACATTTACCGAATCCACAAGTATTAATTACAGAGCATCGAGGCCAATTTTAAAAATTATATGTGAAACAACATAAATCAACTAAAATTTATACAAGCTATGTGTATACAGATTTTACAAAAATAGACATGGAGACATAAATGAAAATGAAGAACCAAGTTAATAAACATAAATATGAGACAGGACAATAATCGATTTTATTCAATTCTGAGATACAAAAAACTGTATGTCTCTTTTACAAACCCTTGCGAGGGTAGGGACCAAAGTCAGATTTAGAGATCTCCGATGGGAACCATACAAAAAGATCCTGACATTGAAATAAAACTGAAATCCAATGACTAGAATCAACTTGCCACAATGTGCCGCCACTCGACTCTACAAAATATTCTTTATCAGCTATCAAAATCAATTCATAACAAACAATAGTACACAGACTATCAAGAATGAGTCAAACACCTTTGAAACAAGCTGCTGAAAGATATAATTCAAATTTGAATCTCGCTACCTTCAATAAGACCCAGGATTAGGCTTTCAAGTAACTCATAAGTGAATGAAAATTGAAATAGTCTCGAATAATTAGAGTGCAAACATCAGTACTGTATTTCTCCTTCTATTTTTCTCTCCTATGTCTCTTCATTCAATTAGGCTTTTATTCTTTTCCCAATTAGTTGAAGTAGTTCAACTACTTTTTGTTAGTTAAGTCAAATTAACTTAACAAATTAGTTTAAGAGAAATAAATAATAATAACATATAATTAAGGGTCTTAATTAATAATAACTAAAATAGGTGGGACCCCTTGTGACTCCCATAATTTCTTTCTTTTAATCATAAAAAATAAATCCCAACCAATAATCACTTAGACCATAGGACACCCTTGTAACTCTCATGGAATTATAAACTGAATATCAGTAATAATTTAAATCACATCCCAAAAAGAATATATATATCCACATTATCCACAGAAATATCCAAAATAATACTCGTTGTCCAAAAATGATACTTGTTGTCCAAAACATGCCGAAAACTGTTAAAATTGTACTTATCATTGGAAATCATAAAAACAACACTTAAAAACCATAATTGTTGTTTTGAGATGCATATTTTCTTTTCTCGCTGCTGTCTCCCTTAGACTTTTTTGAAATATCCCCCAATTGATTAGACTCTTTGGGATGTATGGCACTAATTACACGGGAACATTCGTCTTTCAAGTGGAGGCGAGAAGATACATATTTAGAGGAATTAGTGGATGGGGTAGAAGGGGAGGTCACCGCTTTTCCTTTATCAAGTACAAGTGGTGGAATGTTGGTCTTCAATCTCTTGTTGGCATGGGAATATTGCACTGGCAAGGCAACGTGGGTGGCTTGTGCATTTGGATTGACTGGAGATTGTGGTGGAAATGATAGTGAGATGGTGGGTCAACCACGACGATGAGAAGTAGGCTGGTTGACAATTTCTTGCCAAACATCATTGGCAGGAGGCTCAGGCTGCATAGATACATGTGGGAGTATAGGGATTCTAGAAAAATTTGGAGCCTGTTGGAAAGGGGTTCTATCTGGTTGAGAGTGCAGTATTCCATTCCCAATCCAATTAAAGAATCTAGCTTGGAACAACTGGTTCAATTCTTGCGGGTCAAAATCAAAATGGATGGAAAATCTAGGCCTCCTATGGCCTCGATTTCAATTTCCCCTGCCTCTACTGAAAAAACTCATTCTATAGAAACGGTTTGTTAGTAATGAATCTTTTAATAAACCATACATGAAACTCGGTGTGCATGAATCAAAAGTTGGCTCTAAAATTACAACGAGATACATGCAAATCCATCCATAATACATCATTTATTAATTTCTATGTGAACAGGGAATGATGGGGTTCATGGGAAATATGGAGGGAGTGTAATTAGTGAAAAAATGATAGAATGGTGGGGATCAATATATGAATATTTCTCAAAAATTAATAAGAGAATTAACATTAAGAAGACAACCAACTATGTATTTGAAGATATAAAAAATAACAGTCCTCAATCCTTGCCATATCAACTTCTTCTTATTTCAACACAGACCCATCTTGAAAATTAATATTGCAGAACATGCATGAAACAAGTTAAATAGGGATCGTGGAGGGAGTGTAATTAGTGAAAAATGGTAGAATGATAGGGTAATTTTACGAATACCGTTCAAGTGAAATATCAAAACATGCTATCTCATATGCAAATTTGTAATCAAACTATCTTTCTGTCCAAAATTTTAAAATTTAGACAACACTCTTTTTCCAAAACAATAACCCAATACTGATACCTTCTTAACAAAATTGCTCACTGGCTTCCGAACTGTATTATACAATAAACGATTGGATATGCCCAGAATTTTATGTAACTAGAATTACCTTGATAACAATATTGTCATTTTATAATATAATCAAAACAAACAACATCATAATCTCTACAGGAATACAACAATAATCTTGGAATGGACTACCCACGATTCATAACATCAACCCCAACAAAGGTCCTTTAAATCCCACAGAGTCATGCAAAGCGCCCCAAAACAAATCTCATAGCCATCATTTAATTGAAACACTATTTACTGAAGCCTCTTTTTTTTTAATTCCATTCTAGTCCGTATTATTCAATTCGAGCATCAAACATCTCATACATAGGTGCTTTTGCAAATAATAAAACATGGCAATTCAACCAAGATATGCAAGATTTGCTATCAGAACCATAAGCTTCAACAGAATGTAACTTCCCATGAATAGGTGAGTGAAAAACTTCTTCCATAATTCCTAAGAAAGTGACCACTTAAACCCGTGCCTAAGTAAAAGAACAAGAACAATGCTTCCATCAAATTATGGGTAAGCAATGCTTTCACAGTAATGCGTAGGGTTCGATATCTGGCTATGACAGTAAGTGGCAGAGACAACATGCCAAATAGACTAAGGGTTTGGAAGATATACAACACAGTCCCAAGGTGCCTCACATTCATAGTCATAGGGTCGAGGTTATGGCGCGAGTGCATTAGCCACATAGACCATAATATCAACCTACAGGCGAAGTATTCCCAAAACACAGAGGTAAGGTAGAGAGGA
Source organism: Picea engelmannii (assembly GCA_009831015.1). Taxonomy (NCBI): domain Eukaryota; kingdom Viridiplantae; phylum Streptophyta; class Pinopsida; order Pinales; family Pinaceae; genus Picea; species Picea engelmannii. Next base: position 146,056 of record ML814512.1, on the reverse strand, counting down.
CCCATTCGACAGGGAGGAAAACCCCAAAAAAGAACCATAAGCAAGGTAGGCCCAACTGTTAGGACCACACAATGTACCTTTTTGCCTATACTTTTTGCCACTATTATACTCTTGATCACCCATATTTAGACTCATACTATCACTTTATCTGATCATCCCAAAGGTATACAACGTCCCTTCTCATCACTATACGTTTAATCTGTTTTGCATAATATTTTACATCACTCTCGTACTTGACCATTGATTAGAAATGCATAAGTGTTCAAAACTGCAGATT
>ML814512.1:125249-137651 GCA_009831015.1 Picea engelmannii | reverse complement strand
AAAAATATTGTTGTTTAATTCCGTTGTAGTACTTGCCCAACTATTTAATTTGTCAATCCAAGGTTCGTAGGCTTATGAATCACACACACTATATATGAAAGACTGAAGTAGAAGTAATCTAATCTAAATTGCTGAAATGAAATTAATCTAGGAAAGCATTGAAAGACTAACTAGGAAAGCAGGAAATTAATCTAGGAAAGAAATAAAAGACTAACTAGGAAAGCAGGAAATTAATCTAGGAAAGAAAAACAACATGTGAGGAGTTGAATGACAAAAGACATATGTGAGCTCACACAATAAATCAATCTCAAATTATATTACAAGAATCAAATGACAAAGCATGAAAGAATAAGAATGAAAGAATCAAAGCTAAGAATCCCCTTCTCCTAATTACAAGACTAAATTATGAATTACATCCCCCCCTCATGAAGAGAGAACACTCTCTTATATACACGAGTGTCATAATGAAAGATCCACTATTCTCTCAACCACTCTCAACTACTTTCCCATTATTACAATACACTATCCCTTCAAATCCTCCACACATCTCTCACATATCTTAGATAAGATATGCCAACCAAATCTTCCATGATCTTCTCTCTTTCAAATCTTCAAGTTTGAATATGTAATTCGAATTTGAGGATAGGTGGTGACTTTTGACTTCGTTGAAATCTTCAAATATGCATGCACACATCATCAAACTCATCCAACTTTGATATATAATGAAAATATGTTAATTTCTAATATTTAATCACAAACTCACTTATAATACTAAAATGAATAAAGTGGAAAATAATAATGTGAAACCCAAATGTATTTATGAAAATGGTATAATGGAAGGTTAATGGGACGATGAAATGTAAGGAATGGTGAAGGAAAAGGTGGATAAAAATACGATATTTCTAAGGCCCAACACTGGTCTGCTGTCATTGCTTGGAAAAGCAGTCTTGGTGTACTTTACCAAAGCACATCCCTTGCACAACTCCTGGTACTCTGTACTGAACTCTAGCACTCCAGTCACAATCTCCCTTAGTATCCTCAGAGCCTCAATGATGCAAATGGGCCATCCTCTGATGCCATAGCTCACCAAGATCACTATTGCTGGTAGTATGATACAATGTTGCTGGTAGTATGATACAATGCACTAGCTGGCTGAAACTTGAGCTTGTACAACTCCTCATCTAGAGTCCCAATCACTTTGGCCGAAGTGATACTAGACCCCTTGGGAAATAGGAGCACTTGTCCATCACGAAACAACACCTCATATCCCCTCTCCTCAATAGTAGAAACTAAAATCAAGTTCTTCTTCAAGCCAGGAACATATATGACATCTCTCAACAACATGGGAGGTTGGGACTCCCTTTGAAATGATACTATCCCACTACCAACTTCCTTGACCACCTGGTCATCTCCAAGTACTACCTCAAGATCGCCAATCTATATAAGATATGTCAAATGCTCACGAACACCTGTCATATGGAGGGAGGCACCACTATCTATATACCAAACACTGGAATGTGTGACTCTAGTGGAAAGACACACCACTAAGGAAAAATCCTTATCGAACCTGGTGAAAAACTCCTCCACCTCTATTGAAGCTGTTGTCTACTTCTTCTTCTTATTAGGACACTGTCCCGCATAGTGCCCAAACTAGTGACATGCAAAGCACTTGAATTTTCTCATGTCCTTCTTGCCTTCACTCTTCGGTTTGTTTCCTCCCTTAGGACCCTTTTTTTACTTCTTCTTGCCATTAGCAACAAGAGCCACATTCTCCTCATCATTACCGGTAGATGAACTACCATTCACATAACCTCTCCGGGTTTCCTCCTGAACAAAGTCATCCCAAAGAGGTTCCCACTTGGGAAGGTTATCTCTTGCCACAATACCCTCAACAAAAACAACCCATTATTTGGTTACCCCATTCAATGTTGTCCTCACAAGTTCCTTGTCAATAATGGCCTCCCCAACAACTCCAAGTTCATCTCTCACTTGTGTCATCCTGGTAAGATATGTGACCACATTTTTAGCCTTGGTCATTCTAATGCTTTTCAGTTTCTCTCTCAAAACCATCTTTCAGTTCTCATTTTTACTTTGATACAACTTCGTCAAGGACTCCCACATCTCATAGGCATTTGTCTTCCCTGTCACATGAGGAATCAAATGGTCCTTGATGGCATCAAGGATGATTCTTTTAGCATTAATACTCTTCTTGTTATAAGTTGCTAGAACAATAACATCTGTAGGTATTGTTATTGGGTTTGTTGTGGAGTTCTCAACAATGTCCCATAACTCACTCTCTTGCAGAATCAAAATCAATCTCTCCTTCCAGGCACCAAAATTTATTTCCCCATCATGTTTGTCCTTAACCCTTAAACCAATAGCCATTGACCCTTCTCAGCTGAAAATAAAATTCCAAAAATATGTCCGGTGAAGTAGCTTTTGTCCCACTCTCTGTATTGCTAATTTAAATCTTCACTTCTATTCAACTCATCTCTGATACCATGTAAATTTTCAGACCCCACACAGTTTCAAGTCTCATTGAGACAACTCATTGTTTAATGCAGAAAACCTAGTTTTATGACAGCCATAAAATACTCCACATATAAACAAATTTCAGAACTGAAACATGAGGATTCTGAACAAAATTTAATGCATAAATAAATTTCTATCAGCAACACAATAACTCAAATTATAGACACAGGTATTTTTGGTCTAACATTGACCCTGGAAAAACCCACAAGGGCAAAATCAGTGAGGGGATTTTTATTAATTCAGAGCTCAGAGAAAAATGACATTTATAATAGTCATTATCTTCAACAAAAATTACAGACTTATCTCGAAAACTGTGCCAAGTTTCCTCCTTAGAATCTAAGCCAAATAATCCTTGAAATTTGTGCCATAATTTCCTATCCAAATGCACATGTCATCTCCTCGAATTATGTGCCCTTTAGTTGTACAGTTTCCCTCAAAATTCGTGCCAAGACAACAACCTGATTTTTTGTCTCAGAAAGTACTGTACGACCTCCTAAGAAAGTGTGCCAACTATATATAAAATACATAACAGTCTTTTCTTGATTTATGTTCCAAGAAAAAAACAATATGGCCTCCACAAATCCGTATTGTACGACCTAGAACAATCTTGTACCTTCTCCTCGATTTCTATGCTGAGAAAATAACAGTATGACAAAAAAAAATCGTGTACCTTCTCGAAATATGTGTTGTAGTTTGGTTTCTTGGAATTCATGTCACTTTCAAAAAATGTCTTCTCTGCTTCAACTTGACCTCACTCTCTCAAACTCTCTCCAAATCACATCAATAATGAAGATGGAGGGCGCCTCCCTTACACTAGTCGACTCAATGAGGGAGCATGAGGGGTTTGTTGAGATTAGAATAGATGAGTGGTTGAGATTGAGTGTCCATTCAATAACCCCCTTCACTTAAGTCATAAAGTCACCTTTTAATTTATATCTCATAAATTAAATGACAAGGGTCCACATTAGGCATTTTCCCACCCCCTAGGTGCCTAGGTGATGAGAAACACTTGCCTAGGTACTTGTTAATTATTTTTAACAACTACGAGGTCGAGACTCATAAACAACATGATGTTTCTACGTATATGGTTGGCCTAGAAAAACATCACAAACATTAAGAGGGGAAACATAACATACTACCTCATCCTTGAAGGGTTTGATGGCATAGGACATGCGACACTGCTGGCTAACATGAAGATCTCGTCCTTGGTGAAGCCACCTGATTTTATATGGCTGCCGGTGTGGTGTTGACGATAACCCAAACTATTTGATGACCTCAATTGAGATGAGGTTATTCTGGCTGCCTCTATCAACAGTAAAATTCAACGGGGTCCCCTTCACCCACATCTATGAGTGGAAGAGGCGCTCCCCCTCTTCAGGATCTACTAGTTCATTTGGTTGAATTGTTGCAGTCATGACAGTAGAAGTAGGGTCTGCGTCGATGATCTATCCATTTTCAATATTTTCTGGAACTGATTCTGAATCAAGGTTTGGCTCCTTGTCTTTGACCTCAGCCACCAATGACTGTTTCGAGCGACATTCATCAGTGTTGTGCCAAGGGATTTTGTGGAAGTCACACCACTTCCCAATGTCATTCTTTGTCTTTCTTTTACCCTTCTTTTCATGTGTCTTGGAATGGTTTTTGAAAGGTTGTTAGTTAGGGTCATATTTACCATGATTTGGTTGTTGTGGATTAACAAACCCAAACTCCCATTTGTTCTGGTGCCTAAATTTATACTCGATTTTGACAACATATCGATAGGCAACTCCCAATGATGAGATGTTTAGGAAATCCATTTCAGTTTGGATGTACCTATGTAGAGCCCCATGGTATTTTAGAACTAGATGTCACTCAACGTCTTTGATACCCAACTTTTTGCGCAAGGTATGGAAAGTATTTGTGAACTCCGACACTATTTGGCTCTTCTCTTGCCGTAGTGTGGTCCATCTCATGTATTGGTCTTCATCGTTCTCAACAAGGTAGTATTGTTCCTTGATCACATCCACAAAAAAATCGCAAGTGGGCTCGACCCCATATATTCCATATGCCTCCATGGACCTTTTCTCCCAGTAAGTTTCCCACCAATGTTTGACATGGGGGAGAGCCTTGAGGAGTGCGAAGGTGATCTTTTCCCTGTTAGAGAAATTTTGAACAAAGAAATAACCTTCTAGTAGATTCAACCATTTTTATAAGGCATCTGCATTTATTTGTCCTTCAAATATGAGAATATCAAAATTAACTTGTACCTTGAAGGGAGAGGTTCCTCCAAAGTGGCCGCTTGATGAAGATACACCTGTTGCTATCGGCAGGTGTTGAAGGATGTGGGAAAAATTCTCCATCATTTCTTCCCTATGTTGTTTGAGAGCTTGCTCAAGAAACATGTTAATAGAATCTTCTACTCCACCATTTTTCTTTTCTGCCACCATAGAGGGTTTCTTGGGCTGCGAGAGCGATTGTCCTCAAGAGAGACAAGCTCGAGACCCAACTTACTATACTCGGACCTTGTCAGGGACATGCATTGAAAAACGATCAATAACAACCTACTCTGATACCACTGATCTGAATTATTTTCGGAGAAAGATGAAAAAAAAATATTACAATGAAATACAGATAAAAATTGCCAGAAACTGAGAAATACAACAATACATGATTTCTATTAAAGAAATAAATGTACAGAGACTGTAAAAATACATAGTGCAAGACTCGCTAAAATGGTGGCAACTTTATCTTTGAGAAGAGATGTGATGACTACGCTCATTCACAAGAAGATGAATACAATGAGGCTTTGAAGGCCTTTTTTTATGATAAACATGAATTCTAAAACCCTATACATCCCAAAATCTAACCCTAGGAGATGAAGCTCCAAAAGTCATGTGGGCCCCGTTGGGGTAAGTTAGTACATTAACTTCTCGGGGTCGTAACTTTTGCATACGATCTTTGTTTTAGGCGCATGATAGCCTGTTGGAAAATAATTTTTGAGAAGTATGGATTATGCTATCAAACTCTAACTCCATATATAGTTTTACTGTGGCAAGCAAAGAAAACATTTAGAGCCCCAAAACGGCCCTAAAGTACAAAAAGATGTATTGACATGAAAACTTCCAAAATAAGCCAATTGGAATAGGTGGGAGGCCACCAATATCCACTTGGATGTTGCGTAGGGCTTCATGACAACCCCGTAAGTGTAGAACCCACAATTACAAAGAAATTTCACCATTACAGAGAAACTTATTGAACTAAAAACTATCAAGATGAGCCAGTTGGAATTTGGCCCAGGTGGGTGGCCACCAATATCCACCTGGATCAGAAGACCTAATAGAAGTTTCCGCTTTTATAAGGATCTTCCTCTATAATGATCTTTAGAATATAGAATTAGTATAAATAAGAGTAGGAGTCATGAGAAGTTTTGTCTTGAGAATTATTGTAATAGAGCACTGCTTTGTTGGAGGTTTCCCCCTCGAAGAGGCAAGTGAACATTGTTTCCTATCAATAAAGGTATTATTTTGGTGTTATGTTTTCATATATTGTGTTGTTGTTATTCTCTGTAGTATTTGTGTTTTTGGTTATTCTAATAGATCTGGTACCTTACATTGTGGGTGACTCTATCTCTCTCTCCAATATACCTAAATCTTTATAATTCAAGGGTCTCGTTGAGCACTCAACACACCCTAAAAGCCTTATGAAATTTTATCACTTTTTGGGTACCACTTGTTTTCTTCATTGTTTGAATCGATTTCACTTTGGGAAATGGTTTTTCTTTGTTTTGTTTGCATAACTCTTATCATCAAGTTAGGTTTGTTTGAACGTGTGAAACCTCATGTCTAAAAGAGCTTGACACCCACATTAAGAATCGATAGCTAACACTGTGCCTAACGCGCCCAGGTTCGGTGTCACAAAAAATTCAAGCAAGTAAAGGGACCACACAGTTGCAACAATCGCCGAGTGCCGATCCCCATCGACATCGGTAGAAGGTGGATTCGGTTTGTGTAAGTTATTCACACGAAGTTTCAAGAGATAGCCGATCCCTTTCCTTATCGAAAAAAATACATAAAGGATAGAAATTGACAAAGGACGTAAAGAAATCAACGATAGCCGATGACCGATGCGCTTTATCAGGATCGGGGAAATACAAGAAAGTTAAAACAATTGTTTTTGTTTGTGATCGATCGTCAATCCCTGATGCGTTTTTGGCATCGAGATTTTTTTTCTAGAGAGTCGATCTAAGAGCACTAGTGTAGGTTTATCGTTGATTGTCGATCCTTGATACTTTTCGTCATTGGAAAGATAGGATTGGGTTTTATAATGTATAGCTTAAATAAAGTCTCGATTCCAATTATCATGAGGAAATAAAGTCACTGGTTTCGAATGCCACGTGTCCTTACCATGTAAGGGGTCGTGCGACCTAGGTTTGTCCTGAGCCATTTTTAGGTTCCCTGGGTATTAGTCACACCTCCTAGGCAGCTTTGCCACATCATCTCTATACGACAATATCGATCGGCGTCAAAGCTTTTGCAAGAAGATATCAATGAAAGCGTTTGAAGCACAATCCCAACCCCTGATCCACCAACTAAACTAGCGAAAAGATGGGATGTTTGCGGCATAAGATATGATTGGATTTGGACATTTAATAGACCAATTAATGCCCGATACCACATTTTTTGCTACCTTGTGCGCCGATTAGACAACGACAATTTAAAATTACCGATAGACCACATTACCACCCGCGCCTGCACCGTCAACCCAAGATGAATTTAAGTTTAAACATTTTTGAAGATCTGGTGGTAGATTTAATGAAATTAGACTCATAACCCGAATTGAATGGATGATGTGACAAGGTAAGTTCATTCATGTTTAAATATCTAGAACGGTTTTTAACGAATTCATTATGTGCACAATTTGAATTCCAGAGCATCCGAAGGAGCAAAGTGAACGTCTCGAGACTGTATCGACCCTCTGATTATCAAAACCAGGTTTAACAAGTTGCAAAGGTAATATGCCATCAAGAAATCCAACCACCAGACTCTCGCCAAGGGCACCCAAACTAAAAGAAGCTGAAACAGGCGAAGGTTCCTCTCCAGGGACCGCAAGGCAGTTGGAGTACGCTCCCAGGGCCGAGCCTGTCATTAAAAAATCAACAAAGAAAGATTTTGTCCAGCCTCCGGCCTTCGGTGATACAGAAGCAAGCACCAAATCCAAAGTAGTGCTCCCACAGTGGGGGGATCTCTTCAACAAAATTAGCTGAGAAGAATACCCAGAGTATCTCCCACACAATGACCCATATGTGAGGGCGCTCGATGATCAGGTGTTCCCGAACATCCGACGATCGTATTTACACATGGTGGCAAGCAGAACCTCGATTTTCCCTTTCATAGAGGTTCTGAAATGGCTCATCGACCATACATACGGGAATAAGTGCTTGATCAATGATGAAAATGGTGGATGTGTCGGAGTTTTCCTACCGACAGAAGTCCATAAATACTACAAGCACAGGGACCTAGCAGAGCGACTCAACACAAACTTCATGGTGAACTTCTATGAATTCCATGATACCAGCTGGTTGATGGCCTCATGGTGGAAGGAAGACAAGAAGTTCACTAACTGGAGCAATGGATGGTATGGGACGATTAACCTGAGAGAGCCATACATCTATTTGATGGCTCTCATATTTTGGCTATATAGAGAAAAGGACTGCTCCAAGTTTTCAGGAGCATGGATGTCATTGACATACACAGTGGCAATCTCTAGGAGTAACTTAAACCGGGGAGTGATAATCTCAAAACAATTAAACATCTGTGTACAATAGGCTTAGACGTCGAAAGAAGGGGAGGCACCCACTTTCTACATGGCCTCATACCTGCTCGATGTCATATGCGCAAGGAATGTCTAAGCCTCCATCCCCTCCATGAATTTAAGATGTCATGTTGTGGAGCTCTCGGTCCACGTCTACTTCAACATACTATGGGAGAACATGTACAAGAAATATTACGCACTCATCTGTGATGAATTCATTGCCCGCATTCATTTTATTATTTTCAAGAAGGAATGCCCAAGATTTTCTACAACAACCAAGAAAATGGTAGCAAAGGTAGGCCATTGGTATTTAGACAAACGATCAATCTAAATTAGGGTGTTTGAGGCCACCAGAGCACCACATCTCCTACCTTCTCATGTCCCAAACCAGATCATTATGGGAGAAATATGCTATCAGACTATCCTGCAGGGCTACAATGACACATTGGTAAGGGAAAAGAAGTGGGATTTCATACCCTACGGTTTCCATGTGGGGTTCTATCTAGTGAAGGATACATCTCAAGCCAAACAAGAAAGTCTTAGCCAACTAGAATTCAGGTTCGCAACAGGCCGATTCCACAAACATGAACCTAAAGGCCTGGTCCTCCAACATGCTTCATAGGTGTCATCTTGTTGGCCATATGCTCATGATAAGTTTGAGGATGAAATATTCACAGAGTGCACCCAAGACCGAGATGAGGTGTTACAGAGAATGGCTAATCCAAACATGACCAGATTAAAGGCCATGATCATGGATTAATAGGTGGAAATAATAGAGTAGTCGGCTGAAGAGGCCCTCAGAGCCAGGGAAGAAATTAGAGTGACAGAGACAACATATGCACAGAGAAGGGGATTACTCTTGCTATAAGGGCCACAAAGAATCATTGATCAATTGAAAAATGACCTTAATATGATAGAAATGATGAGGATTCTCGTCGATAACCTAATCAAAAGCTGAGGGGAACCAAGTGGCCTAGAGATGATGCAACTTGAAGAAATCACTGGGTTAAAAAACCTTGAGGTTCCACCACCACAGATCAGATCACCAGGGGAAATTTTGACCTAGCCCGAGATAAAAAGGACATCAGGGAGAACAAGTGTACCAAATACCTTGTTCGATTTGATAACCATCTACGATGATGAGGAGATTTCAGAGGTGTCCCTGGTCACTCCAGTGCAAATTACAGAGGAGAAGAACCCGAGAGACCATCCACCCCGGGTCCTGATGCTCCAATTCAGAGTCGTACACAGAGTGAGAATGAGGTAGAAATTCCCTTGGACGCTGATCCACTCGACATACCGGGAACCTCAATGGACATCTCGAGGGATGATCTAGGATCGGGTGAACAAAAAGAATAAATTTCACAATAGGAAATCGACATTTCAACATCCGATTACCAAGTAAGTACTGAACCTGCCACTGATTCCTCGGTTTCGACCAGTACCTTACCACTCGATGAGCAACAACCAGAGGCTGAGCCATCAAGACATACAGAATAGGTTCAAGAACCCAACCTTGAACATATATACATAATCGGGAGCCTGGGAAATACTCTAACTTGGGGAGAACAACAAATCCCTGAACCTGTTGATGAGGTCGCAGATATACAAGCAATCACCTACGACCAAAAGAGTAAAGACATCATGAAGAGAACCACTAAGAAGAGGAGGCTTACATTGGATAGTTCGATCCTCGTCACCACAGAGGAAAAATTGATCAGCACAGAGCACGCCAAGACGTCTGAGCTTATTGGCGTAGGGATGGAGATCATAGATGCCACCTTGGATAGAGCAAGGAAAGATGAAGAGGAATTGGCCATTGTGCTAAAGGAGTTGGAACATCTATGCCATTTGGAGAAATACTACCAGGACTCCACACATGCCACTGTGTTTTTGAGAAGTGAATTCCAATATGCCTATATCAAATCCACGAATGAATGACACCTTTTCATTGTAAGGATAATTGACTTCCAGGAAGACACCCTTATGGCACTAGTGACTTGCAAAGACATGGAAAGATGGTACGAGAAGGCCCACTAAGCAGTGGAAAGAATTGATTACATAAACATGGCTTAAAAGGGTCAAGACGCTGAAGAGCATGACATTCAGGTGTTAAGGGACAACATCATAGATTGGATAAGGATGGCGGCCGAATACTGGGTGAAAATGGCCCAAGAACCTCATCGGGAGATTCAAGAAAAATGGTCCGATTGTGAAAGAAGCTAGGTCAATATCAATTGGGAGATGAGAGACATCGGTCTCCCAGAATTCGGCTCACCTAAGGAATTTTTCGACTTGCATGACATAGTCAAACAACATGCAGAACAAGACTCAGCATGGACTGCAGAGATAGAAAAGGTGGCAAACATGGTGCCAGGTCAAGTACAATTGTTCATGGAGCACCCGATCAAGGATCGAACAATATTACAATAGTTAAGTGTTAAAATAGTCAAGTATCGGGAACAAGAAATAGAAGTAAAGGATATCCTTTCAGCCCCAATGAACCAACACAGATTCCCGTATGCCAACACATGTGAGGAACTCTTCGTCAAATGGTCAGAGTATGAGATGAGTCATCCATATAAGTGAAACCATTCGATGACTCTTAGAAGACAAAGAGATGGAAGCTCCATGTGGCGATGTTTTGTTTTACTTAGCTTGCACTTTCAATAGGTATTTTTAGTTAATGATTTGTTATAAATAAGAGCATCGACCTTTTAGAAATGGTTGATGGTTTTTGCAAAGACCCTCATTTTTTGGAATTGTAAAGAAGTATTTCCAAACTACCTTAATTGAGAAGTCCTGTTTAGGACCAGAGACAAACTTCTATTTTTCATCAAAGGCATGTGTGATTGGATCTAAGGAGGAATTACTTCCAACTTTATCTCATGAATGGATGCTGTAATGAGTAAGAGTTTCTGAATCTATTGATAAGTTAGCTGATTCAATATTTTTTGTAGTTCTTGTTCTTAATGATGGAAATCAAATCATTGTGTTAATATGTGATTAGTGATTAGAGCTAAGGATACTATTTTTCTTTCCATCATTTTATTGTGTGTGTGTTTTATTTCGATAATTGTATCTCAGTCAATAATTGAAATACTAGTAAGTTGATGTATTAGTACTAGGCTTGTCACGGGTGTGAAAATTTGTTTGCAAGCTTGAGCACAAGGGTTATCCCAAGATCAACCTTCTTCATTAGTTAATATTTCCATTTTACCTAGCTAGTTTATACCAACACACATATTTTTATCAGACCCATCTAATAAAGAAAATACAAACAAGAGAACGTTTAAACTGGAGGAGAAACTTTCATAAGAAGATATCCTGTCAATCACTACGTAAAGCCCATCGATTATTTGGTCGGATCGACAGATCTGGAGAACCATTCCATTATCAAACACTGCAAAGTCTAATCGGGCCTCGGTGGCTGGTTTGGTTCCTTCTGTTGAGTTAAATGGATTCAAGACCCCTCAACAGGTCCATCATCACTATTCTTATTAAGGCGCGTCAAAGATAACAATATGAAAAGTAGATGTCTTCAAGAAGTTGGCCTCCTTGTGATTGTGAGTAGGGGAAGTGTGTGAGAAGCTAATTCAATCAAGACGATGCCAACTTGAGATTCACAAATTCATGAGATCCATTAGCAATGAATTAGTATAAATCAGAGACACCATCAATCCTCGACCAACAAGTGTTCAAAATAGGCATTAGGGCCTCAAGGCACATAGAGAAAAGTTGAATTTGAAGAAGATGTCAGTCCATTGAAGAAAAAGTATCATCCCCATTGGTGGACGTGTTTCAAAAATTTTAAGCTTGCATGGGCTTATAATAGTGGAATAGTATGTTATACGATAGGTAAATGTAGAGGAGTAAAACTTGTATTACATTATATATTATCAAAGGAAATCTCTCATGTTTATGTCTCTTTGCTTTGATTTTATTTTCGCATTTTTTTATGGGTCAATTATAATGTCATTTTTGTTTATATAATAGTTATTATAGTTTTTTTTGAATGCCCAAAAGATGATGGGATTGTTGATTAAGGTTGGTTGTCATTGATGTCAACCCTTGAAGAAA
>ML814512.1:101224-125149 GCA_009831015.1 Picea engelmannii | reverse complement strand
TGGAAAACAAAGGAAGTTGGTTCTTCCAATGAATGTAATTCTTCAAGAAATATAAGAAAAAACATTCCGTGGTTTTTTCCCGATTTGGGTTTCCACGTAAAACACTGGTGTACCGTGTATGTGTATGATTGTTCATTTGTTCATTGCTTATTTGCTCTGCAGTTATTGGATAATAATGCTTCATTGATATAGCACTTGGATTATAAATTCAAAAGGGATTAAATTTCTCTATTACTGATTCACCCCCCCTCTCAGTAATCCAACAGGGATTTAGACCAAGCTTTTGTAAGATATCATGAGATGAAGATGGTTTATAAGGCGATACTTGCAGATTTTTTTTTGTCAACCTTGAAACTCTTTGGGTTGATGTGATAACATCCTCCCTCTATTTAGTACTAACATCATTGATGGTTTAAATGTCATGATTTGTGGGATGTCTTTGACTTGTAGTTACTTATCTTTGTGATATTTACATGTATATGATGTTAGGTCTTAATTCCATGTTAATAATCATCCTTTTATATATATATATTTTTCGTTTCAACGATTAACATTCTCCATCTCTAGGAAGTCAAATAAGTACCTATTCCACGAAAGTTTTCGAGGACTTGTACTAAATTTGATAAATTTTAAACATGATACCAAGTAGAATAGGGCACGAGAAAAATAAAATTTGGTAGACAACCTGAGACTTGATCAACCTCACAATTAAACCAAGGTTCAATTGATCAAGTCTCAGGTTGTCTACCAAATTTTATTTTTCTCATGCCCTATTCTACTTGGTATCATGTTTAAAATTTATCAAATTTAGTACAAGTCCTCGGAAAATTTGGTGGAATAGATACTTATTTGAATTGCTAGAGTTGGAGAATGTTAATCATTGAAATGAAAAATTAGTGAATTAACAAATTGTTGCTACATTGTATAGACATTACTACCCATATTACCTCTCCATAACCCTCCCCCTCTCCACAACACTATCACAACGAAACCAATCATTCTTCTTGCCTCCCAGGTTACCCACCACCTAAAAGTATTAACACTTGGGAGAAAAGGCCTAAGTTTGACATACATGATTTTTTTTTTACCGAAAAACCTATGAAATACAAATTGATGAATATGATGATGTTTCAACTAAGTTTGACATACATGAATTTTTTTTTACCGAAAAACCTATGAAATACAAATCGATGAATATGATGATGTTTCAACTACTTGCTTCGATGTTGTGACGAATTAACAATTTTGAGAGAGAGAGAGAGAGAGAGAGAGAGAGAGAGAGAGAGAGAGAGAGAGAGAGAGAGAGAGAGAGAGAGAGAGAGTATCTTTCCAGTTGATTATTAGTGACACAACTAATCCTTCATGGTGTTAATGGCTTGGTAGAGAGAGACATCTAGTATCTTTCCAATTGATTATTAGTGACACAACTAATCCTTCATGGTGTTAATGGCTTGGTAGTGTTGTATGGTTTCATGTCTTGGCTAAGGGTGGAAGGCAATGAAGTTTGAATTGTTGGAACTATAGACATGGTAATAAGAATTTGAAAATATTTGTGGGAACTAACCTACAATTTTGTTTGCCATCACAACATGGGCCAAGCACATTATTGTGTCAACCTTATGATTTCACCCTTGATGTGATCGATTTTAATTGAGCTATTCATAGTAGAATACATTGGGATTTGTTGGAGTTGCATTGAATAAAAATTGTACAACATCCTTGGTTGACATTAAAGTGTTTTGATAATATGATCAAGACTGTAGATTTCCAATCGATGATATGATCTCTCTAGGGTTTTATAATTAGATATGTTTTCAATGTTTGTGCTTATTTGAATTTTGGAAAGTTGGTCTAAACCGAAGGGTTGACCCTATGCAACAATACTCACTTACTTGAATTCTCACCCTAACCATCATTTGGAGCTCAATTGTGTTAGTGGAGGTTATTAGGTGTATCATTTTTCACACTGGTTGTTGGGGTTATAAGGAGAAGGAGATAATTGTGAAGAAGGCAAGCTCCATGTAGGAAGAAAGTGAGTGCACTCTCATGGCTTCTAGCCCAAGAGATAGTCCAATGCTTGCAAAGGTAATTTGAGTCATCATGCCTCTAGTTTGCATCTACATGTAATACATTAAGGTAGAATAGGTTATTGTGTTGCTTGGACTATTAGTAGAAATCCCTCCATTCAATACTCTTTCCTTTTTCCATTTTACTATCTCGTCACCATTTTGAGAATGCATAACCCTACATTAAAGTTCATGAAAATTTATTAAGGCCTCTACCCTCACAATGGTTTGTGACATTATGATCTTCCTCTTGATTTCATACTAGACCTAGGCTCAATGTAATGTGCATATTATATCGTTGTATGATTATCTCAAACCATGGATTTTGAAGAACCACTCATAGAAATAGTTGGGCACTCATTTGAATTACCCAACCTACATAAACTCGTATCTATAGGTCAGGACGTGAACTCTTATACCCAAGCAATTTATGTTGTGCTTAAACATGTCCACGATTATTAATGTTGGTAGCTTAAATATTTTTCCCTAGTGCACCATGGTTGTAAGAGTTTTAGCTAATTTTGTTTGATACATCTTCTTTGATGACCAACCGAATACGCTCCAACCATTGCTATTCTCATGTCTCTATTCATCATTTTGACTTGGAAACCTTTACATGTATACTTTGTTTAAATGATCAAGTTAATTTTCCTACCTTGTTACCTTTCAACTCACATAATTTTTGAAGTAATGAATATATAAATGCATAACTAGAAGTCATTTGTATGCTCATAAAAGTGTGATAATCCTAGATTAATAAAAAACCAATTTGAAAAGCTTTATGTTGTTGGGTTATTGGATTTAACACCAATTTGATTGTTCTCAATCACTTCTAAGTGCATCTGTGGTGCATTGTAACAACCTTGTTCAAGTTATCATTGAGCTAGAAATTGTGTAACTTTGTGCAAGAAGTTGTTCATCACACCCTTTCCATGATAGGATCTGATAGTTGAAGTATATAATGTTTCTCTTTTGATAACATTTTTCTCATGCAACAAATTACATTGTCCCCACCTTGCCTTCATAGCAAACACATTTCCTCTTCTACTCATGGTGCGCAAATATAGTATTTTGAAACTACTTTGTCGTGTTTTTGCATTGCATCCAATCTACTAATTGTCATTTTGATTTTGTTTCGTTAAATGAAAAATTAGAATGCATGGCAATGCCTTTTGAAGAAACCAAAAAAACGGAACTCACCTTATCTCAAAATAATATGACAAAAAAAATATTGATTTAAACATAAATCAAACTAAGAATACTTGTTAATAGAACATTGGAAAATTGCAAAACATTTCGAGAAAGTGAGCAAAGTAATTCAAAGTCAAGCTACTTTGACTTTGAAATAAAAATTTTAGTCCTTGGTAGGGAAGGGACTAATAACTGGAATTTGAAAAGAGTCTTAATTGGTTCCAAGGGAAATTGTTAATGATGATGTGATTTTCATTATCGAGGATGAATGGGAGAGCCCATTTCCTCCAGGATTAAAATAGAAGTTTGCATTGAAGTTTTAAGCATTATTTTATGTTGTTATTGATTTTTGAACCATAGTAGTATGACGAGTCCTAAACAATTGACTTTCTGATAACACTTTCAACATATTTTTATCCTAACTATGTTATGATATTTTGTCAATGAAATGGATGTTACTAATTGGCAACACTACAAGGAGAACACCTTTTTGCAGAGGTTTTTACAGAACTTCCCTGAGAAATCTATCTCTTCTTTGTTTATAACGGAGTTTGTTAGTGGAGGCGGGCGACCAAAGGTTTTTGCGAAGGTTTTTTTACAGGTGCACCTTTAAGGTACATATGCACCAGTGTGCACATAAACAATAACACACCAATGCTTAAATGTTCAAAATCTCCATAATGCATTATAATAAAAATAACAAGCACCGATCAAAGTGCACCGATGTTGTTGAACATTATGCCCAGGTGCGTATCACTATCGCTAGATTCTTCGTGGCATGGTAAATAAATAAAAATCACCAAACCAATTTTCATTGTTACACTTCATCCAGTGCTTCCAAACTCTCAAACAAGCATCGATGCTCACTCTCTTTCCAAAGACACCTTGTTTCTGGTGCTCTATAGTGAGTTGGATAGCTCCATTGATAGATTCCACACATTTCCAAATTTTGAAAATTACCACGTATTTTCATTTCCTCTCAACAATGGAACCGTGCCTACTCCAGACATGAGAATCGAGATAAATTATTTATAACCTTCCTATTTGCATTTTCATCCAATTAAAATTTGAATTTAGTTTGAAATTTGACATTTTTTTCAATTTGTTTTCCAATTATGTACGATGTGCCTGAACGCTTTGGTTCACCCTGAAGCTGTTAGCCTCTAACTTACCTTAGCAATTACAATGTCTCATTGTCACCATTATTTATATTATTCACTTAGGATAATAATCATTTATCCTCAAATGATGACTAAGTGAGTTAGTTAAGATTTCCTAGCCTAGTCACCATGCAAGGTGTTAGGATCAAAAGAAAATCTCTTTATGAGGTGGAATCACCCATTGTACTATAAATATGTATCTTTGTTGTGAATACTATTGAATTGACATTAACCTTTTCGCCTCATTTTCTCATTTCATTTCATGTTTTGTCGATGATCTGAAATAGATCTTTTAAACGACAATGGTTGAGTTATCTTGCATGTGTTAATTAACCATTTAGGAAGCTGAATGAAAGAGGAATAATTAAAGATGAAATATGAAAGCCATATAAACATATACCGATATTAAATAAAGCATGAGGAACAACAAACCATAAACACCAATGTGATAACAGAGTTCGACAATCTCGCCTACATTTTCGGGCCTTTGTCTTAGTGGGTGAGGCTTTCTTATTTATGTTCAAAGATTTAAAATGACATAATAATAGTGCCAAAAATGTTACAAACTGATCTGGTCTTGTTCTACCAGATCTATGGAACCCAAAAAAACTGACGACACTGAAAATGGATGACCGAAGCTCCCAAAAATGGCCCACAAAGGTGCGCTCCTCAACAACTTCCCTGCATAAAAATGGCTTTGTCTTAGGAAATATTTAGCATAAACCTGCTCTGAACCTCCTCTATGGCTTCAATAATCCCTGGTTTATATAGATCTAAAGTTGGTAACCATATCCCAACTTCACCCCAAGATTTGGCCTAAAAAAGGGCCCAATATCCCCCAATATTGGCCAAAAATCTCTAAAACTGCTGAAGAAAATCAATAAAAAAACATATTATATAGTTTTAAACCTACTTGAGAAAATCAAATAGGGTGAAACCACTTTATCTTGGGCTCTTGGTCATATTGGCATGCCCCATGTGGCCTCGCGCTGAAACCTGGCACGCTAGCCCCCTGGATTTCCGCTCCTAGTCCCGTGCACTGGGTCATTTGGCCACGTGGTGTTCCTCCACACGCTAACAAAACTGTTGTAGCCCCCCGGTCTAATGCTTATGGTTATTCCCCTGGTTTGTGGTCTATCCTAATCGACTGGGACAAACCCTTATACACCCGCGCCAAGCACCAAAGCACCAGGTCAGATGCTAAGTATATCCATAGGACCGAGATCCGAGGCTACGTCCATATCCTTTTCCCACACCAATGGTTTAAGGTCTAGGCTATGGTTCCATTGGTATGGTTGTATGCATGTTTCCATTGGGGGCTGGGGCTAGGCCCCAACCCTTTTTCTGCCCACCTTTACAACACATGAAACTTAAGTATAAGCTGCATCGATATAGGTTAATACCTAATGTGAGGGCGGGCTGGATGGCTAGCCCGCCCCTACCAAGTTTTTTTCCCGGTCAGAGGTATGGGGTTCAAATCTGGTGAACTCCATACATTTTTGCAAGAACCAAACAACCAATGAATGGGTGCCACATGGTAGTCCATGTCTGGGCCACGTGGCACCTTCCCATTCGTCCAATCCGATGCCAAGTGTCAATCACCCATTGGTCCAACTGTCCACATATGCTACGTGTCTGCTCCAACTATACCCTGCCACGTCTTCCACATGTTGTATGGTAGTTCCATGTGTCACCCATACAGTGGTGACACGTGTCACTCCCTGATTGGTCCACATGTGCGACACGTTATTAGTTCATATGCCTAGTCACCCTGCCATGTGTCAGTATGTACACCCAATCAACACACTCAACCTGCCACTGTACCTTGCCACATTAGCTGTACGAATGTATGGTTTGTACAATCATCTTCCATGTGGCATTCTATGGACTATACAATCATCATTTTTTTTGCCTGTTTGGCAAAATGAACAGATCACGATATCTGGAGCATACGATGTCCGTTTGAGCCCGTTCAAGCTGCGTTGGGTTCATATCGATGAGGACTACACACATGTTTGATTTGAAGATATTATGATCACTTTGAGTTTTAGGCCTTTTTGGGCCCCATCTGGCTCCTAGATCCAATTCTAGATCACACCTCCCCACTAAAGACCTTTTGGTCCCCAAAAGGTTACTGACCAATATTCAAGTGTGGGATAGGCCACCCGACTTGTTCTCCATCTTTGAACTCTGTCCTGTACACCTGTCTCATCAAGATCAACTGTAAAACAATCATGATAAMTGACATCATATTGTTAGCCATTTGTAACCTGTCACATCTTACTGAAGCCACTAKCATCCACGTAGACAACATTACTAATGATAGCATAAAAAATATGACTACAAATGAGCTGATATGTTTATAATACTTGCATGACATTATCTTATCTTGAAGCAAAATGTGATTGATTTTCCATTCTACAATCATCCCCTGTTCTTKCTTAAGATCAAKTACTTGATTTGAAACAATTATAGGTGTGTTGCCTGCTTGAGTTGCCTTTATTAATTGTTCCATATTTTGAAGAGATTTATTTKCCTTTAAATGATGAGCATGAACAACATATTCTTGACCTTCTTTGGTTAAGTGATATTGATTCTTTTCCATGTAGAAGATTGCTTTGCGATCATATAAGTAAGGAMTACCTAAGACCATTCCACATTCACTTAGTGGCACCAAATCAATTGTTACCTCGTCCACAAACTTAGATGAAATTGAAAATTTTAATGTGCACTGCTTTGTTATGTGCAATTGATGATTGTTGCTTATTCATTTAAGTGTGTAAGGCTTATGATGCATGTGTGTTTTTAATCCCAATTGCTTAACCAATTCCTCTACAATTAAGTTATATTGAGATCCACTATCTATCAATGTGTCAACCTTACTATGTTGCATTATGACCCTTATGTGAAAAAATTTACTTCTAGCATCAAATACATCACCAATTTTATCTGTCATACCAACAAATGAGACTTTAGATTCATCACCTGAATCCGATCCCAAGTATGTTGGTCGTGTTGTTGCTACAACTGTTTGCCTCCCTTTCTTTTCTTTGAACCACTTCGGTCACTTCTCGGGATGCAATTTCCAACAAAGGTCCTCATCATTCCCCTCTTTCTTGTAATGCTTACAAGAGGGCTTCTCTTCCTTTCTTGCCACTGAATTTTCCTTCTTTCCATGCCACTTCCTTTTGTCGTCTTTTCTCGAAGACAATTCTCCTGATTCACCAACCCCTGTTTTCCCTGCTTCAATGTTTGTCGCTTGAACATAAACCTCATCAAGATTAGTAGGTCCAAACATGAATACACTATTTCAAATATGTGTAGGTAAACCTCGTGTGTAATTCATAAGAGTTTCTTGGGTATGTAAAGGAATATCTAACATCAATTCCATTTTACGAAATCCATCTATGTATTCTTGCACTGTTTGTCCTTTTCATAGTTTAAGAGATTTCCATTCAATTAAAGCTTTCTCTTTATAACCCAAAGGATAGAATTTCTTTCTAAGTGAAATAATAAAACTTTGACATGATGGAAATACATTATCCACTTGTTGTGTGCCATTTTGCAACTTGCTTTGCCAACATATGAGTGTTGTGCCTGCAATTCTAAGTGATGCCAACTTGATTTGAGTTGCCTCATTCTTGATCTATTGCACACTGCAATAAACCTCCATCTGTCTGAACCATTTATCAAGTCTCTTTTCATTAACTTCACCATCATACATAGGTAATTCAAATTTCACATCAAGTTTTAGTAAAGGCATTTCATTCTTATGTTTATGGATATGTTTCTTTGCGGTGCTTTTAGAACTTGAACTCAAAAAAGAAGGAGAAGAAGGAGGTGAAGATGGAGGTGAATGAGGAATTTGAGGAGGATCCTCTCCTTCTTTACCCCAGATTCGATCTCTTCTGTTCCAAGTAATCCTCATAAAAAACCTTCATCATCTCCGACACAACAAAGAAAGTTTTTCGAAACTCTTTCTCATCCTGAGAAAGTCCCTCTTCCGATGACATATTCTTGCTTTGATAAGTTCTCTTTCTCAATCCAATCAATGGATTCTCTTAAACAAGATCGCCTTAACCACAATGTAGCTTTTCCCTGGTAATCATGAAAACTCAAATCCAAACGTCAACTATCTCTGATACTACTTGATCCGAAATAGATCTTTTAAACGACAATGGTTGAGTTATATTGCATGCGTTAATTAACCATTTAAGAAGCTGAATGAAAGAGGAAATATGAAAAACATATAAACATATATAGATCTGAAATAAAGCATGAGTAACAACGAACCATAAACACCAATGTGATAACGGAGTTCGACAATCTCACCTACGTCTCAGGGCCTTTATCTCAGTGGGCGAGGCTTTCTTATTTCTGTTCAAATATTTAAAAGGACATCATAACAGTGCCAAAAATATTACAAACTGATCTGGTATTGTTCTACCAGATCTCTGGAACCCAACAAAACTGACGACACTGAAAACGGATGACCAGAGCTCCCAGAAATGGCCCACAAAGGTGCGCTCCTCAACAACTTCCCCGCATAAAAATGGATTTGGCTTGAGAAATATTCAACATAAACCTGCTCTGAACCTCCTCTATGGATTCAAGAATCCCTAGTTTATATATATATCTGAATTTGGTAACCATATCCCAACTTCTCCCTAAGATCTGGCCTGAAAAAGGGCCCAATATCCCCCAATATTGGCCAAAAATCTCTAAAACTACTGAAGAAAATCAATAAAAAACATATTATATAGTTTTAAAACCACTTGAGAAAATCAAATAGGGAACAACCCCTTTATCTCGGGCTCCTGGTCATATTGGCGCACCCCATGTGGCCTCGCGCTGATACCTGGTGTGCTAGCCCCTTGGATTTCTGCTCCTAGTCCCGTGCACCGGACCACGAGCTGTTCCTCCACACACTAACAAAAATGTTGTAGCTCCCCGGTCCAACGCTTATGGTTATGCCCCTGTTTGGCAGGATATCCCAACCAATCGGGGCTAACCCTTATCCACCCACGCCAAGCATCAAAGAACTGGGTCATATGCTAAGTATATCCACAGGACTGATATCTGGGGATATGTCCATATCCTTTGCGCGCACCAATGGTTTAAGGCTTGGGCTATGGTTCCGTTGGTATGGTTGTATGCATATTTTCGTCGGGCCCACCTTTACAACACATGAAAATTAAGTATAAGCCGTGCCGATATAGTTTAAGACCTAATGCGAGGGCGAGCTAGCTATCCCGACCCTGCCAAGTTGTTTGCCCAGTCGGAGGTCTAGGGTTCAAATCCGATGAACTCCATACATTTTTGCAAGAACGAAACAACCAATGAATGTGTGCCATGTGGCAACCTGTGTTTGGGCCACATGGCACCTTCCCATTCGTCCAATCCGATGCCAAGTGTCAATCGCCCGTTGGTCAAATTGTCCACATCTTCCACATGTCTACTCCAACTGTACCCTACAACATGTCGTATGGTAGTGCCACGTGTCACCCTTATAGTGGTAACACATGTCACTCCTTGATTGGTCCACCTGTGCGACATGTCATTAGTTTGTATGCCTAGTCATCCTGACACATGTCAGTCTGTACGCCCATTCAACACACTGAACCTGCCATCATACCTTGCCACGTTAGCTATATGGCCATACGACCTGTACAGTCAGTTACCACGTGGAACTGTACGGACTTTACAATCATCATTTTTTTACCTACAACGTTCGTTTGATCCCATTCAAGTTGCGTTGGGTTCATATCGATGAGGCCTATGCACACGTCTGATTTGAAGGGATTCTGAGCACTTTGATTTTTAGGCCTTTCTTGGCCCCATCTGGCTCTTGGATCCAATTCTGGATCAGTCGATGTATATTTTTTATCATGGTATCAAAGCTCTATAGTTCTCAGAGCTTGGTAGCTCCATGGTAGTGATCCATGGGATGGGAGAATAATGATGTTGTCTACACCAATGGAATGTAGATCTAGTTTATTATGGATTTCTTTGTCAAGGAATGTCTTCACAGAGGTATTTCGTTTTTGGGAAAAGGGATTTTAATTCTAAAAAATCGATCATCATTTTCATTTCTTCTTTTTGGGTTCTAAATCTTACTGGTTACTTGTTATTTTTTGGTTATTCCTTAATTTGAGAATAGTCCAATCTTTATTGTAAATGTAAAAATTGTTTGTAAAAGTTTTGGCAAATTTGTTTTTCTTGGCCCGATTTCCCCCGATATCCTCGGTAGGGGATAACATGTTCTTGGAAAAAAATTGAAACTGGATAGTAGAGTGCAACCATTGCATTACCATCCATGGACTTTCTAATCCACCCAATGATGTTCCAACAATAGTTGACAGAACAATTATAACCAATTCCTTTATAAGAGAAATGACACAACCTGCTATCTTTGTCTATGGTATTGGATCCATGGGTGTAACCCTCTGAGTCCTTGACATTACCTATAATCAAATGATGCAAACTTCTACATTGGCTACCAATAGAAATGAGAATTGTGACCATCTATACTAATCATCAAATTCCCGGTCTCATAAGAATAGAGCAAGAAAGGTAACTTGACGTCTCAGTTACTTAATACGGCTTGCAACATTCAAACATATATAATCACTAATTCAACATGCTATGGATGCAAGGAGAAAAAAATGAACCTAGAATGTACGTTCAACTCATCACTTAGATCACAATGTTTGAATCTTATGATCTCTCTCACAATATGATCATTGACGTAAAGAACACTTGAAGGTGCATTACTGGCCGTGTAAGAGAAGATGATCGAGGTGGCCAGTCCGACGAAAACAAGGGTCTTTATGATGCCTCATGTGAATCTAGTGTCCATATATTATGATGGAGAAGAGCGAGAGATAATTCCTGTGCGTTACCACTACTCTAGTTTCATATTTATCAAAGAATAAGAAACAATGGCAGGTTCTGCTCCCACCTCGATCCTAAAGGATGAGTTGGACATAATGATACCCACAATCCAGAACTTGGATTTCCTCGAAATGTTATAGGCCATTATTTGAGCAGTACCACCTGATCATTGTATAGTGACAAAACAAGAAACTATGCAGGAAAACAAGAAATAGAGTAGACAAAACAATGAACGAGAATATGTAGAGCACACCTCATTAAGGGAAAAGAGATGAGCTAAATAAGCTCCAACAAATCAAGAAGATAAAGAACCTGACATGAATTCTAACAGACTCGTACAAATGACAGTGTACAGTCTCTACTACATTGAGGTTTACAACTAACACTCCCTCTTAAAATCAACGTTGGAGGTTTACAACTAACTCCCTCTTAAACTCAACATTTATAGACATCAACATTGATAAAGCCTAAGTGTTGCATTTGGAAATAAAAAAATGGATTTACCCAATGGATTTTAACAAAAAGAAATTCAAAACTGCAAATGCCTGCTGGTATATGTCTCAGCTAGGCTTACAACACATAAAAATAAAACTAGACTTCAACTTTTTACTTGAGATGGATTTCTTCTTTCTCTTCTTCCAAACTCTGTACTGTTCTAATCTGGTCGTTTTTTTCATTTTGGCGTTGATACTGAAAGCTCCGTGCTTTGTCTTTTTTCTTTGTCGCTGTAACTTCATATTCATAATTTGATCAGGTTGCTTATGCTTGTTTCTTTCATCTTCTTTTTCAACAAATTTGTCTTTCACAATGGGTTGATGCCACCACTGCAAACTATCATCAATTCCCTTCATAGCTTAGGCTACACAGTCAACGGACTGCTTCCACATTAACTCAGAATAAAATCTAATTTATTCAAAACTCCATTGCATGAAGATGGTTTCAAACTAGTCTTCATTGAAATCCTCATCCATGTCTTCATCTTCTTCTTTTGGCTGCTCACCTGCATACTCAAACAACTTGTCAATCTAATATAAAAAATTATAATAGGAACCATATTGGTTCTCTTCTTTCTGTTCTTTTTGAGAGAAGTTACCATCATCATCATCATAGATTGACTGTTCAATCCATTTCAAATCTGCATCAACATTATCTTCTTCTTCAACTGATTCATTGGCAGCCATAAGTGTAGTAGCTTGAATGCTATTGTCATCAAACCTTGTTTCAAGCACTGCTTCTGCAGTCACCAAATCATCCACTTGGTTCTAAATGACAAGTAGGATTCCTCCTCCAAACATCAATTCATCAATTTTATTCTTCTCTTTCATTATTTGAAGGCACTCATGATAATACAAATTATCACCATCAAATTCAATTTCAAGATTTCTTACCTTCGTTTCAAAGACACGAATTTCTGCACAATGTTCATCAAACATCATTGATGTTGATCCTTTGTTGTCATCAACAAACACTATTGGAATCAGTTCATCAATGCCGGTTGCTGTATTGATAGCTTCACCATCAATTTCTGCAATTTTCTCATGCTCTGCTTCACACACAGATGCACCTTTTTTCTCTTCCTCTGGTAGCTTTGCTTCACACACAAATGATCCTTCATTCTTTTATTCTAGTAGCTCTGCTTCAGACACAGATTCTTCTTCTAGAGTGGAAACATTCAACAAATTGTTGCTCCCTCTTCCACTGGACTCTGTTTCTAGAATACTCCAAACTTATTTCAAATATGTTGTTGCTGCAACCTTGTCCAACATACTGTCATCCAAGGCTTGTTGTATGAGTTTCAATGCTAATGCATCCCTTTCCTAATAATGTAGATTATGATAAGAGTCTACAAGACACAAAAAAACATTCACTCTAATAGACCAACATTCAAAATTCCTACCATTATACTGTGGCGGTAATGGAGATTCATGCTCATGTTGCTCCAAATATAATCAATTTTCATCTGATCTACTTCCTGTGTGAGCTCCTCAGGTACAACTAGAACCTCTTCATTTATCTTTGCGAAATATGTTGCCATTTATTTTTTGTTCTCTTTCCATATATGTCTAAGATATCTTATGGACTTCTTGAGTCGTCTTTGCTGACCCATGACAACGTTTCTTGGCTGTTCATTCACCAATTTGATCACACTTGTGGATGGAGTATTCTATTTCATCACACCGATACCACTTGATGAAAACAAACAACAAAATTCAGGCTCAAGCCTCGTTTAAAAAATTATATCTATAGGAAATTTGTTGTTACCTGGTATGGATATTGCTAGATCTGATTATCCAAGAACAAGATCTGTCAGAGTCAGAACTCTGAGCTGAGTTCTTTATTGACTAAATCCATTTAATGGCAGAATTGGGCTATCTGAGTGTACTCGATATCTAAAAAAAAATTAAATTTCGGCTTCTCATGTGACCGGGGGCTGAGAAAAATTCATTCCGAGACTTCGGGCTTTGGGCGTTTTAACACATGAAGGCCTTAGTTCCTCCAAATAGCCTAATGGATGAATAGTCGAATTGATGAAAAGATCAAGGATCCTCATTTGATCGAAGATCAATGACTCATAGTTACTTTGGGAGTTTAGGCTTTGAGCCTTCTCAATGCACAATACTAACAATCCTCCGGAGTGCCAAATTAGCGAACTCACAGAGTGTGGGATCTGACGATCTATGTGTCTTCTGAAAGAGTGGTCATGATCCTCTTCGACCTTCAAGAGTTTCTGTTTCTAGAGTGTCGAATCTCCGAAGTGCGAGATCATCCTCCACGTGTCCTCTTGATTGGACAACTGATATTTACGTCGGAATCCTGGGCTTGGGGAGTTTCGAGATGCACAACATGACAAACCTCTGAAGGGTTAACTTTCCAGAGTGTCAGATCTGTCGACACATGTCCTCAAGCTTCAACGGTTCAGATTGACTTCAGGCTCTAGCTAGTTCTCGCTCTAATGCTTCACTTCGCAAAACCCTTCGGAGTGTTAAGCCTCCGAAGTAAGAGAGTAGGCACGACATGTCCTCGTTGATGAACGATCTAGATGAAATTTGGCCTTCGGGCCTTCAAGAGTTCTCGCTTCATGCATTCAACTTTCCTCCAGAGCGCATGATCTCTTTCCACGTGTACTCTGCGATCAATGGCCTGGATTTACTCCAACTCTTCGGGGCTTTGAGAGTTCTTGACTCAACCGAATTTTGTTCTTTCGAAGTGTTTGGTGCTTCTGACCTCTGAAGCGCTAGATCTGTTGACACGTTTGTATAGGATCCAACGGTCCAGAGTCACTTCGGGACTTCGTGAGTTTTTAACCCACGCTGAATTTCCTCCAGAGTGGTTATCCTCCAAAGTGATAGATCGGTTGACACATGTCCCCCGCTGATGAATGACTTAGATGAACTCTGGGCTTCGGGCCTTCGGGAGTTCTTGCTCCACACTACTCACCTTTCCTCCATAGCTCTCAACCTCCAAAGTGAGGGATCTCTTTCCACGTGTTCTTTTGCAACAGATGGTTGCGATGAACTTCGGGACTCCAACACTTCGTCCACACTCCAAAGCCTCCGAAGTGATTTCTCTCTGGAGTGCAGGATCTGGTGACACCTATCCTCTTAGGATCAAATGACCAGATCTGCTTTGGCTCTCGTGACTTCAGGATTTTTGCTACCTCCACACTTGATTTCTCCCAGAGTGCATTTTCTTCGAAGTGTAGGTGATCCGGATTTTATGAGCAGAACGAAATGAATATAGATTATTAACAGGTGCTTAACATAAAATAACAGAGATACAATAAAACTGGTTTTCTATTCAATAACGAAATAAACTGAAACTGTAAAATGCAGCGGAAACAAGCTTGCTGGAATGGTGGCGGCTTATCTCTGAGAAGAGATGTGACGACAACGCACATTTGCAAGAAGAAAATTACAATGAGGCGCCAAAAACCCTAGACATCCAAAAACCTAACCCTAGGAGATGAAACGCCAAAAGTCATGTGGGCCCCGTTTGGGTAAGCTAGTACATCAACTTCATGGGGTTGTAACTTTTGCATACGATCTCCATTTTAGGCATGTGATAGCCCGTTGGAAAGGTATCATCGAGGAGATTCATTTTGGGGGCTCAATCATACCTTCATCTATCATTGAGGAGATTGATACCGAAAAACCTTCATTTAGGCCCTCAAAATGGCCCCAGAAGTTAAAACTGCTAAAAATAGTAAATTGCCAAAAATGTCAGAAAACTGTTTTGAGCCAGTTGGAAAAGGTGGGTGGCCACCGATATCCATATAGATCAATAGGATCCACTAACATGCATCATATCTGACAGGTGATTCAGATTGACTCCAGCTTCCTGCTGCTTCGACAATTTTGCGATCACCTCGTCTAGAAACTCCCAGAGTGTTGCTATTCCAGAGTTCCATATCTTTTACCACTTGTCCCTCCTGACGATGGATGATCCTAATTTACTTCGGGACTTCGAGAGTATTGCAACCTTCTCGACCAGAATTCTCTGGAATGATTCACCTCCGGACAGTAGGATTTGCTGACACACGTCCTCTGCTTGGATCAACATACAAGATTTGTTTTTGGCTCCTTTGCAATCTTTGTATGAAATACGTCGAATATGCGAAGTCCGAAGGAATTTGACAGTTAAACACTGTGCATTTTTTCTTGATCTGACGAATACTCTTGCTCTCGTCCAGATCTAACAGTTGAAAACTGTTCACCTCTTCTGTGCACTCCTCATCCTTTCTGAGCTTGATTTAAAGGCCTAGATCTGATCCCATGGCGATCTTATTGATGCTATAGCTTCTCCTCTGCTACTTCTGCATTTTCCTCTCGACGAAGGATTTCACAAATCTTTAAAGGCTTCGTCCTTTGAATATCCTTCTGTAGGTCTGCCTCCATGTGCTGTGATGTTTCCAACGATCTTTTGAGAAAAAATTTGTCTCCAACGCTCCTTTAGTGGACTGAGAATTTCTCTCCAGGATTCTGTGAAGAGTCTTACCTCCCACGCTCTCGTTTGTGAGCAAATATTCTCTGCGCTCTTCCTCCTGGGGTCGGGCTACTCTCCAGGAACCGTGGAGAGGCTCACTTCCTGCGCTCTTCACTCCTTGGATCGGGATTCTCCCTAGGAACTGTGGAGAGTCTCACATCCCATGCTCTGATACCATGACAAAACAAGAAACTATATAGGAAAACAAGAAACAGAGTAGACAAAACAATGAGCGAGAATATGCAGAGCACACTTCCCTAAGGGAAAAGAGCTCAGCTAAACAAGATCCAGTAAATAAAAAAGATCAAGAACCTAACAGGAATGCTAACGGACTCATACAACTGACAGTGTACTATCACTACTGCGTTGAGGTTTACAACTAACATATAGGACCATCTTCGTGACAAATAATTTTGACTTGAGCCTTCTCACCAACATGTCAAAATTGTTGGCATCTCACAAATTAATACGTTTTTTTTTTGTTCAAATAACTCCAGGAGACCACTGACAGTTTCAGTGGGGAACACATAATTAAGGGTTTGGTATTCCACGTGTTTCTGCATGAGGAAAAAATTGGTAAGAAGCAGATAAGATAAATTGAAGGAAATTGAACAATGATCCACACCAACTATTATCTCAACGACATGCAGTCAAGAATTCACCCACATGCAACTATCCAACTCCATGTTGAGGAAGGAATTCCAAAATACCATTGTATTTCTCACACCTCTACCAACATCCATAATAAAAGAGCCATGAAAATTACTCAATTTTTCAATAGTTCATACCCATGCACCAAGAGCGTACGAAAAGAGAGAAGTTTCAAACTTTGAACCTATTGGAAGATTTGAGCATGGAAATTCCTTGGGTTGTTATAACTGCCAACTTCTTGTTTTGATTTTTGTTCTATTTTCATTCGTTTGTTGGTGGGCAATCCACACACGTCTTTAGCTCACACACTTTCCAGTTGGAAAGAACAATATTTTTTATTTTATCCCACACTTGCAAATAATTCACAAATTATATGCCACCATTCAAAAGTCACAAGTGAAAATTATGGGGATGCATGCTATGATTTAGTAGTATAGCCATTATAAAAGTTGTTTTATACCATTTACACGCACAAAAACTTGGACAAAGAATTGCTTGTTGAAAATAAAATATCATGATGTGCTCTTAAGTGCTAAGAGCCAAATTGTATCAAGAATAATAAAATATTTGTTTTGTGGTTGTGTCCTAGATTTGTCCGAAATCAAAATAAGGGAAGCATAGGCACACACTGAGTACTTGTTTGTGATGTTAGATAATGTTTGAGTTACTTGGTGGTTTTATTTATTATGTCTATTTTTGACATAAATACAATTGTAATCTCTCATACACCAATACACACATAGATAACAAGTTAAGGAAATGCTAACACACAATTGATGCTAGTGAAGTACAAGAAATCAAAGCACATGTAATAAAGGAGCAACAAATAATATTGAAGCAATGTAGAAATCAAGCTTATAATGAAAGGATAATTGGAAGTGACCTGGAGTCAAAGCATCATCAAATTTGAAGATAAATTCAACTTTGAAGTCAACATTCATTGTAAACTTGCAACAATTTTTTGTGTAAGTGTCAAATCAAATCAAGTTGAATTACATTGTAATTTTTCGGGTGCATTCTCGGTTGAACTCGACACCCAAGAGTCAAAAGTGACAAAGTTAAGTAGTTAAAACTCAAACCATTGTAAACATAACATTTTGCATGCATTTTTGGTAGTATCCTACACCCTCAACTTCTTGGAAGCAAAATCAAGTGAGCGTGAATTTCAAGCGAGCGACTGCAAGAGTACAAACAAGTGAGTTCAAGGAAACAAATTCAAGTGAGCAAGTTCAAGTGAGCGAGTTGCGAGAAGCCCTTATTTTGTTGAGTCAAATTGTAATAAGGATCTACCTGCACAAGGATACCTCATTTAGTGTTTGAAATGGCTCGAAGTTGAGAATTGTTAGAGTTACTGAACACTATAATACTTACTGTTGAAGATGACACAACTACAATAAAAAAAGAAACTCTTCAATCAATTTTAACTTGCTTGGAATTTTTTCAAGCTAAAGTTGAACTTCTCCAAACTCAACATAATCAAATAATTTTAAAGAATCAAAATCAACGAAGTCTTTTGAACTAGTTTTTGTTTAGAACAACCTTTTCAATCATGATACAAATCAACATTTAGTGCACAAGCAACTCATTGATCCAACTTTAGATACAAGTGTCGATGAAGATGAAGTTGTCCACGTTTAGCATGACCAAGTTCAACTTTCTCTTTCCAAGCCAATCATCAGACATTGGGAAGAAATCAGAAACAACAAGCATAGAACTGGACCTGGATATTACAAGGAAGTTGCCTTTCATATTCTCAATTATTCCAGAAGAATCCACTTCGTCAATGGAGGATTCCTTCAAGAAGATTGAACTTCACCTGTTCTAGTTGAGCATCAACATGTGAAGTGCCAACATTGTAACCACACTGATCACATGGAAGATCAATGTTATGATCTCCATCCTTATCAACATTGTGGCAAGAAGAATCATTCATCAGACAAATGTTCCAAGAGAAATAAACCCGCAAGATTAAAGATTCACTATGAGTGGATTGATCCTTGGTAGTGGTCATCAATGACCAAGCAATTATTTCAGTCTTACTAAAGAATTCAAACTCGAGTAAAGACGTGTCTTGCAGCAGAATGTAACTCCCATGCACCTTAAGGGTGGAGTTCATAAATACAGTGAAGATGGTTCGTGAAACCACTTATGGTCTCTCCTTTTAGCTGAAAAAGGGGGGAAATTGATGATGGTTTTCAGACTTAAAGTTTTCAACAACAATAATTCAACATTTGGGAAGATCCAACATGGAACATGGGCTCCTCTCATTGTTTTTTATTATCCATCTGGGATACATTGGGGTGTTGTTAGACACCTAAAAGTGTAAAAACTGGTTAGTGGTCATTCAAAACTACTAGATACATGGTATCAATTGGTTAATGGTCATCTCAAACCACAAATTTAGAGAGCATTTTCAATGATACATCGATATAGAGTGGTGATACTACATGTTCACCAATTAGTAGAAGACATCAGATTCTTCTAGATTAAATACTTAGCAAAGTGATCGAATTGTCAAGCAATCAGGGAATGTTTAGACATTGCAGTTGTTCACTTCCATATCTAATATATTTTCCAATTCATTTCAAATGAACCATTCAACATCTAGATTGACAGTTTTTCAGATTTTTTATTGAAGCTCAAGTCAAGGCTTTTTGAAAAATACATTATATCAACTTTTAACTTCACTAGTACATATAACTAGACTTGTGATTTAGAGGGGAATGTTAGCCTATGACTTACCTTAGAAATCACAATGTCTCATTGTCACCATTATTTGTATTATATTCATTTAGGATAATAACCATTTATCCTCAAATGATGATTAAGTGAGTTAGTTAAGATTGCATAGCCTAGTCACCATGCAAGGTGTTAGGATCTAGAGAAAATCTCTCTATGAGGTGGCATAACCCATTGTACTATAAATATGTATCTTTGGTGTGAATACTATTGAATTGACTTTAGCCTTTTTCCGTCATTTTCTTGTCTCATTTCATATTTTGTCAATGTCTATATTTTATCGGAAACAATGTGTCATGTTCTAAATTCACAGTAAGCATGACCTCCAGTTCCTCTAATATAAATGTACGCACCAATGTTGTTCAAGGAAGAGCGTAGCCATAAATTTTAAAAACAAAGTGGTGAGTCCTTTGGGATGCCCCGCAACCGGCGTGTCCTTGGTTTCTCCCCACACCAGTATGTTCCATTTAATTAAGTGCAATACTGACTTTACGATACATTAAATTTAACGTAGCGGTGCATTCATTTTAACCATATGCACTTGTGTTAACAAAACCACACCGATGTTGTTAACAGAACCACATCGGGATAGTAATTGACTGACTTTTCATAACGAGGCATCTCATTAGATGCTTCGTGACTAGTTCTCTATGCTTCACAATGCACTACTGGACAAAACGTAAGTGCTCCAATATCATAGTAGCACTAGTGCATTAATAATAACACATCACACCGCTTAAGTTGCAATAAAACAATTTAACCTAGCAGTGTCCATAGGTCCAACAAGCACACCAATGTTGTAAAGAGCATGACACCAGGCCGAATGTTTCATAATATGTCAGCGTGGTGTGTTTTATTCGACACAACAATAAAATATGTGGGAGTGTGACAATAAGCGTGGAGCACCGATGCATAAACTCTAATAGTACACTGTGATAGGTTTTGAAAAATAAACATAGCGGTATATCTTTTATGAGGCCTCGTCTTCGGGTTCTCATGAAAGACAACACACCACTAAACAACAAGTCGATTCATTATAATTGGTGCATCGGTGCTTTCAGTTTAACAAAGTGCACTGATAATTTTGTGTGCTATAAGTTTTAGTGTAGTTGTGCATCTTTATTAACGAAAAGAAAATATTGAACGATTTGTCATGCCAAGGTGTTTCATTGGATGCTCTGCTATCGGTGCTCTATACAACCCAACATATCACAAAACGTAATGTTGGTGCTACAATAACATGATAGCATCAATGTGTTCATATTAACACATCACATTGCTTAATTTGCAATAAAACATTTTAACCTAGTGGTGCCTTTACGTACAACAAATGCACCGATGTTGTAAAGAGCACAACACTGGGATGGATATTTCACAATTTAATGATGTGTCTTATGGAACACATAGACAAAATACGTGGTGATGTGACAAGAAATGTGGCACACCGGTGTGTGTTAGCAACAACACCACATGGAGGTGTTGTTTGTATGATATAGAGCACCGTCAACGGTGCGTATGTTCTATTTTAGGCGCATCAATTACTGTTCTACATTTTTTGCAAACAAAAATTAATTATATATTTTTTTTAAATACAAGTTATTTATATATGTGTGTGTTTTATAATTTCAATTTATTTGATCTATATATATGTGTCTAACAATATTTGTATGTGAATCAAAGACGACGACAATGAGCGGAGGAGGAGTAACATCAATGGGTTGAAATCTACACATTTGTACGTGAGTGGGAGGCCAGGGAGAGGGAGAGGGAGTTGTTCCCTCGCCCTATTTCACAACATACATGTGCCATTTTGATGGATGTTGGCCTCCTCAAGTTTTATAAGGAGGGTACATCCCTCAGGGGGAACTCTTCATTGTTATAACAATTGATCCATCATTGGGATCATGGTCGACATGCATTCAGGGTCGGTCTCGATTGGTGGTATCAACCCACAAAGGAGGATGTTTGTTTCATCATTGGGTTGTTTGGGAGGGGGGGTTTGGCCCTAATTCCCTTATCTATTTCCCGGTTTTGCAAGAGAGACCCAACTCACATATGTGTAGAGATATGTCACTCCAGACATTGTTTCCTCTTCAAAATTCCAGGTTCGTGGTGGTTAGCTACGTATACATTCATTTCATAGAGAGGAGGTTAGGTGCCTGTGTCTTATTATCTTGGAATTGCCACACAGTAGCTCTGATGGGAAAAACAATAGTTACCCTTTGTTGCATTATGTCGATAGTTTAGTGTAGAGGCCCCGATCGATTAGCTGGTCAAAGATTTTTTTGAGACAATTTTGTTTTGTGTTGGATCACTAACACACCATTTTAAATGGGATGATATTCTTCCCATTCACGTCAGAGTTATTTACATTATTTTTTGAGAGGGTTCATGCCACTCGACCAATAGTACCCCACTTTCCTGCTAGGCCTATGATTGATGCACATGTGGGGGAAGTTGTTGCCCAAGAGGTGCCAACTTGAATTTCCCTGTACTTCGGTTGATAAGGATGTATGTGATCTTTTGGTTAGAGAGGACAATCCTGTCCTCGATATTGTACAATACCCGTATGCAGGAATGGATTGGAGAGGATGTCCAAACATTCTATTTATAGTAGTCGAGCCACCAGATCTTAGAGGTAATATTATCATTATGTTTTGATAAATCTAGTTGCATATTTTTATGTCTTATTTAATGCACATGTGGTTTATTGTAACATTTTGTTTCAATTATCTTATTATTATTATCTATTGTTTTGCATATATTGGCACATATGTTGGGGATGAGCCTCCCCAACAGGATGGGGGGGTGGAGGAGGTATAGGACCAACCCGTTGTACATAGAACCTTCATGCCACATAGGTCGAGTCAGAGAGTTCAGATAGAGGTGGCAGATCACCTATGTGGTGTCATGATTTGTCATGAAGTGGTACCCGCACCGGTTAGATACATATTATGGGTACGCGATATCTCTAGGATATGGACGAATCTGCCTTGTGACATGACATTGTTTATGCATTATATTGTCATTGTCGTCAACCTTATCAAGAGGTTGAGGGATCCTCTACATGATCCTACTCTATCTATCTCATCACTGGACCCATCCACATTCTCTACTCCACCACATGGTCCTCCTCCAACAAAATTACCAACTTAACGAGAAATCTTTAGAGTTTTGTTTTTTTAAAGGTCACATTTAGTGGTTACTTTTACCCCTGATTGAAAAAGTGACACTTCCAGTAGCACCCCTGATTCAAAAAGTGGTGCTACCGGTAGCACCCCTTTTTTGGTTGTGGTTAAAATTATGACTTGTTGTCTTGACAACTAATATTGTTGCGAACAAAAACCTTAAAATTGACTCTTGAATCGAAAAGTAATGCTACTAATATCATCGATTTTTTTTTTTGAGTCAAAATTATGACATAATTGCAATCATGGCCTCAACCACCGGTACCACCATCTATAAAAAACTCAAAATCAGCTACTAAATTGTTGCTTGAAAATTAAGTTATTTTTATTTTTTTTAATTTACGTTAAAAAATAAATAAATTTCCATGAATGGGGCGTCACGATGATATGGCACCACATCATCATCCTGTCAACTCGCGACCTCCCCATCTCTCCTTGAGGTCGATGAACATTGACAATCATTTACTGATGCTTAGCCTACCCTTACATCTCGTATCTCTGTGGAATTCGTCGATGGATCTCTCCTGTGTACGAGCGTTGGAACTCGTTTCCACTCAGTACAATTCATTAATGACGGTTGAACGCATTTTGATGCTCCTTCTAGGTACTTCTCTTCGCATTTCTCTCTCATTTTGGACCATCTACTTCTCCAACACCCTGCTTCCTTCCTTCTTGTGTCTTTTTCTTGGTTTGCAACTTCACTCTCTTCCTGCTCGACTATCTTTCTCCATACCTCATTTTGGGTTCATGCCGAGAGAAAGAGATAAGCCAAAGAGAGTTGGTATTCATTTTCCTTCCTCTATGGTCGTGTTTGAAGCCTCTCTCGTGCATCTAGTTTACGCTGCTAGTGCTCTTGCCACATAGGCATGGAGCATAATTCTCCTCCTCTTGTCATAATTGAAGAAGAAATCCACCCAACCTTCATTCCTTCTTCTTCCACTAATTAGCCCATACCCAATCCGGGAATGAACAATGTTTCTAATACACAGGTGCATGCACCTTTTTATCTTGGTTTTACATACTTTCAACACGACCTTCTTTTGGAGCTATGCA
>ML814512.1:80744-99174 GCA_009831015.1 Picea engelmannii | reverse complement strand
GTCATAGTTTTAACCGCCTCCAAAAAAGGGTGCTACTAGTAGCACTACTTTTTGATTTGGGGTTGAATATTGTGTTTTTGACCAAACAATATGAGGTTTCTGGGGTAGAGTTCTCATTTTGAGGTCACAATTCTTGTTAAGTTGGTAACTATGTTTTCCTCCTCCTGCTTATCCTCCACACGAGTCTCACCATTCATCAATCCTCTTGCTTCCCCTCCACATGTGTCTGCACCATCCATGTCTGACCCTCCTCCTCCTCCTCCCCCTCCACATGTGTTTGCTCCATCCATATCTGATCCTCATCCTTCTTATAAGTTTTAAACCTGTGAATTAAAACAATGCATACAGATTCTTAAGCAAAACATAAATCAATCAATGGCTCATACACATAGTACACAGATATTTACGCTGGAAACCCTTAACCGGGAGAAAACTAGTCTTCCTTGGTGTCGCACCTTTCAACTCCTCATTGTATTAATTTCACCATTCACAATACAATATATACAATATTTTAGGTATTCAGTAGCTACCAAAACCCTAATCCTTTAATCCAAGATTAATTTAGAAAACTGCTAAAAATAGCAAAATCCACTAAAATAACAAAAACTGCCCAATTTTTTTTTCGAGGCGCTGCGCGTAACCAGGGAGGGGAAATATTGCCCCCCCTAGGACCCCCCAGGAAATCACTTGGCACACACCACACAAAGGGTGAAGGAAGTAGGGATCGTTAGACGTAGTTGTCGAATCTGACGCGCCCACACACACATGCAAAGAATATAACACATACCCAATATTCTCCCACTTGTTGTTTTCATTGCATATAAGGGCTCACAGGATTGCATAGACAACAATGCCCATTGTTACTCTACACCAAGAGAACTTCTCTGTGCTCACAGACTTTGTCAATGAATCTGCAACATTCTTCAAAGTGTCAACCTTTTCCAGCAACTCCTTCTTTTCTTCAACCATGTCTCTCACAAAGTGATACTAAACATCAATATGCTTTGTATTCAAATGATAAGCATGGTTCTTTGCTAGGAAGTTTTCACTCCGACTGTCACAATCTAATCTTACCAACCTAATACTTGAACACAATCTTTGTAACCATACTGCTTCTTTGCTTGCATGAGTGGCTGCCATGTATTCAACTTTTGTAGTTGAGAGTGCCACTACAAAATGTCTTTTGCTCATCCAAGTGATTGCTCCTCCAAATAGGTTAAACACATACCCACTTGTAGATCTTCTGTGATCCAAATATCTAGCTCAATATGCATCAACAAACCCATGTATTTCCAACACTCTGTCCAATCTTGGTCTTCCTTGGTAGCACCATCCATAACTAGTAGTGCCATGCAAATACCTGAAGACCCTGTTTACTGTTGTCCAATGCTCCTTTCCTGGTTTTGACATATATGTGCTCAAAACTCCCACTACATGTGAAATGTATAGTCTAGTACATACCATTGCATACATCAAACTACCAACTACACTGGCATACAAAACATGGGACATGCCCTCTTCTTATTCTCGTGTCTTGGGACACTGATCTGCATATAACTTTACAACTATAGGAATAGGAACCTTGACCGGTTTACTTCCATGCATATTAGACCTCTACAATATCGTCTCAACATATTTTCTCTGATTCAACCAAAGTTTCCTATTTTCATGATCTCTTTTAATCTCCATTCCTAGAATGAAGTTAGCAACACCGAGATCCTTCATGTCAAATTTGGAGGATAAATTCGATTTCACCTCCTTGATAACATCCATGTTATTTCCTACCAACAACATGTCATCAACATACAACACTACATAAATGAAGTGATTACCAACCTGCTTGGAATATATACAATGATCATCCCCGCTTCTTACAAATCCCAATCCAAGGATGTATGTGTCAAACTTTTGGTACCACATCCTAGGTGATTGATTCAGACCATATAGTGACTTCTTTAGCTTACAAACCATCTATTTCTTTCCCTTCACTACAAAGCCTTCTGACTGCT
Source organism: Picea engelmannii (assembly GCA_009831015.1). Classification (NCBI taxonomy): domain Eukaryota; kingdom Viridiplantae; phylum Streptophyta; class Pinopsida; order Pinales; family Pinaceae; genus Picea; species Picea engelmannii. The sequence goes on along the minus strand of ML814512.1, from coordinate 97,165 downwards.
TCATGTAGATTTCTTCTTCCAGATCCCCATGTAGGAATGTTGTCTTCACATCCATCTGTTCAACTTCAAGATCAAAAGCAACAACAATAGATAAAATAAATCTAATAGAAGTTAACTTGGCAAAAAGAGAAAAAATCTCACCAAAGTCAATTCCCTCTACGTGGGAATAACCTTTTGCTACTAATTGAGCTTTGTATTTCTCCACTTTTCCTTCTACATTAAACTTCTTCTTAAACAACCATTTTCTACCAACATATTTTATTCCAGCTGGAAACTCAACTAGATCCCATGCCTCATTCGTATCCACGACATCCATTTCTTTAACCATAGCCTTCTTCCAGAGTTTACTATCCTATGAATTCACTACTTCCCTGATAGTTCTGGGATCATCATCAGTAATAGATAAAGCAAAATTAAACAAAAATTAGGTGGACTATTCCTTTCTCGTTGCCTTGTTTCCCTCACTGATCTCCTCAATACTCGGGTACGAGGTTCTTCTTCTTCTGCTTCATCTTCTTCAGTTGATTCAAATTTTCCTCAAACTCTATTTTCTTAGGTTCTTCTTGCCTTGGTAGGAATTCCTATTTGGGAACATCTTTCACCTCTATGAAAACAACATCCTAATTGTAAACAATCTTCTTAGTTTCTAGGTTCCAAATCTTGTAACCTTTCACACCATCTTTATAACTAATAAAGATACACTTTTCAGCTTTATTATCCAACTTACTCCTATTTTCCTTTGGAACATGTACATAAGCATCACAACCAATCACTATGAGATGTTCAAGAGAGGGTTTCTTACCAGTCCATACCTCGTGTGGAGTTTTATCATCCAATGCTGATGAGGGTGATTGATTGACCAGGTAACATGCTGTACCCACTATCTCTGCCCATAATTCTTGTCCTAACTCAACACCACTAAGCATGCTCCTTGCTTTTTCCATCAGTTTCCTATTCATCCATTCTGCAACTCCATTCTGCTGAGGTGTGTATGGAGTAGTCTTCTACCTTTCTATACCACACTTCTTACATAATTCTTCAAATCACTTTCCACAAAATTCTCCACCATTATCTGTCCTCAATACCTTTATTTTCTTCTCTGTTTGATTTTCTACTAGAGCCTTAAACTCTTTAAATTTATCAAATACCTCAGATTTCTTTCTAAGAAAATAAATCCACGTTTTCCTTGAGAAATCATCTATGAATGAAACATAATACACAAATTTACCTAGTGATGAAACATGCACAGGTCCAAACACATCACTGTGTATCAACTCTAAGATACCCTTTGCTCTTGTAGAACCATATGGGAATCTTACTTGATTCTGTTTACCATGTATGCAATGTTCATAGAAATCAAAATCCAGAGTGAAATTAGACATACCTTCAACCATACCTTTACCATGTAGTGTTCGAAGGCCCTTTTCTCCAATATGCCCTAGTCTTTGATGCCACATCATGGTCTTCTTTCCAGGGACAATATTGGTCTTGTCTTCTTTATTTCTCTGCTCAGTGATCTAAGATCTTTTCATCGTGACTTATAAATAATTGCATTAAATGAGCATAAATTAAAGTTCACCATTAAAGAAGGAAAATCTCAAAATGAAGAGACATAAGCATCATATCTAACACAAAAACTTGATAACAGAGTTTGTCCTTGGTGGACTACGTCTCCGGGTCCTACTCTCAAAATGGGTAGGCTCTTTCATTAACTCAACAAAATAATTTGGCAAAATACATAAGTATACCTCGTTGTGAAATAAAGCTGCAGAAATAATACTCAGATCAGAACACAGAAAAAACCACTGAATTCATGGCGTCGAATTACCCAAAAATGGCTGTCTCCACGCCTTGATCCGACTTTGGCACTCCTAGGCCCAAGAAGAAATTTGTCTCGATTTTTGTGCCCTCTGCAACATGCAATAATGACTGTACTTGCATAGAAATGCATGTCCGAATGGTCGTATGATCCGCGTGCCTCCCCCTTGGTGACTGGGTGAATGCAACATTTAATAATTAATTCCATCGTTGGTTACTATGTAACACTCGCGACCTGTTGGTTAGGGTAGATTCGTTAAGGCGTAAGTGTGGGAGGAGGTCTCGGGGTCAAACCTCGCAGACTCCCCTTTTAGATTTGTTTTTTTATATGGTATATATATAATGTGACCATTCTGCCAAGTTTAGTGATGTCTCCAGAATCGTATCCAAACGATATAACTGTGGCTAGGGTTGGCGTGGTCCGCCAGATTTGGCGGACCTGCCAACCATATTTTTTCCAAGTTTTTGTTCACGGGTTGTCCTTGGGCATTTCCTGCCTGCCACGTGGAAGCCTTTGATTGGGCCACATGGAAACCCCTCACTACTCCATGCTTCCACCTGCCAAGTCAACATGCCACATCAACGTACAGATTATATGGATGCCACATGGCACGATCCGATTGGTTCACAGATTGGTACAAAAACACCAAAACCGAGTGACACGTGGAAGCCTCTGGTGCTTCCACATCATCATGTTGATATCATGCTAACGTTAACATGCCACACATCACCTTCCTTCTCATGGCACATGTTTTGTATGGACACTGACGTCAGTAATACAGATGCTGACTCATCCCCTGCTCACTGGGCTAGGTTGACGAAACTTTGACTGTGAATATTTTTAAATCCGTAACTCCGTTTGATGAGCCATTTGCGCTGTTAGAAATATTGTGATGCGATCTTCACAATCATGTCATTTTTACTGAGTTTTGGGAACTTTGAATTTTTTCCGTTTCTCTGTCTGCTGAAGCCATTATGAGCGTCCTGAGTTGCCTCTGTGAGTTCTGAGTTGTTCATAGCCTTCTCTAGATCCTTTTTGGATCATGCCTTCCCACTGAGAGATTTTTGGACCATCAAAATATTTCATTGATCAACAGGTAAGTGAGGGAAGAGTCCCCTCACTTTGTCCTTCTCTATCCACTTTGCTTTTCTTGGATGTGTGCCTTTTAAGCCTACTCGAAGATAATCAACATCACCCTTGCATGAAGTCCTCGTCCTCCTGTCCAAGATGATATATTCCTGTAACTCATCCAAGTAATTAGGTGAAAATTCATCAATTGAAGGTATTGAAACTTCCTCATCTTGATCCATGATCATGGGAGGCTAAAAAAGTTTCAAGTTCTCAACATTCACAACTGAGTAAATCTGCATGTAAGGTGGAAGATCCAAACGTAAAGCATTGGTACCACTTTTCTCCAAGATAGTGAAGGGTCCATAAAAAATGGGCTTGAGTTTCTTGCCTTCACCCTTCAATCTCTCCTTGCTGATGTGAAGCCATACCCAGTCTCCAACCTGAAATTGATGATCAACCCTGTGCTTGTCATGCTGAGCTTTATACTGTGCTTGGATTTTCTCCAACCGTTCCCCGACTGACTGGTGTATCTGATGGATCCTTTGGATGAACTTATGGGCTCTGTCCTCTGTTCGTTCTTCATTCACATCAACATCCCTCCCATACATCAAGTCCAAAGGAACCTTTGGTAAGTACCCAAAACATGTCTCAAAAGGTGGAATCTGAGTGGATGAATGTAAAGCTCGATTGTAAGCATGTTGTACATAGGGTATTTGTTCATCCCATAACTTTGGATTCTTGGTGCAATAGCCTCGAAGCAAAAGTACCACTGTTCGGTTTCCACCTCTGTCTTTCCGTCATTTTTTGGATGGAAAGAAATGATCCTCTTCAATTTGGTGTCCATCATCCTCCACAAGCTAGCCCAAAAGTCCCTAAGGAATCTAGTATCGTGATCCAAGAAAATGGATTTGGGTAACCCAAAGTGAACCCAAACATACTGAAAGAAGATATTAACAGTCTACTCAACAATGATTTTTTTTTTACATGGCATCAAGATACACATCTTGCTGAACCTATCCACTACACCATACAAATAGTCATGACCCCCTTTGGTCATTGGTAAACCCCCTACAAAATCCATGGAGATACTTTCCCATGGATGGGATGGAACATGAAGTGGTGATTATAGCCCCAGTTTTTTATTAGTGGGCTTACAAGTAGAACACATCACACACCCCTTTACATATTTAGTTACAATTGCTTTCATTTGAGGCTAGTAACAAAACCTCTTGTAAATGAGCCATAGTTTTTCCTACCCCAAAATTCCCAGACACAAGATAAGTGTGATATTCTCGTATTACATGGAATTGTTCACTTGTAGGAATACATAGCTTTCCAAGATGGTAGAGTAGATTTCCCTACAAACAATAGTTCTCTACCTGTGCACCATGGGTTAGATTCACATATACTCCTTTAAAATATTCATCTATGGCATATTGTTCTACATAGCTATCATGAGATAAATAAGTGTTCTTCAAAATAATAGAAGCAACAATAGGAGGTCTAGAAAGCATTTCGTCTACCTTGTTACTTGTACCCTTTTTGTGCTTGATTACCAAATAAAGTTGTTGTAGAAAACCCATCCATCTGTAGTGTCGAGATTGTTGCAATTTGGCCTGTGCTTGGAGATACTGTAAGGGTTGGTGATCTGTATGTATGATTGTTTCCTTCCCTAAAAAATAGTGCTTCCATTTCTTTATGCTCTGGACTAATGCATATAACTCTTTATCATATGTAGGATAGTTAACAACAACTTGGTTAAAAGTTTCAGAGTGGTAACAAATAGACTTACGATATTGCATCAATACTGCACCCATGGCATATCCGCTGACATTTATCTCAATCTCAAAAGGCTGTTGAAGATTTTCCAGTGCTAATACTAGTGTGATACTGATCTTCTCCTTCAAAATGTTGAAAGATTTTTGTTTCTTTCCTTCCAATTGAAAAGTGTTCTTCACACTGGTTAATGCATGTAAAGGAAATGCTATAAAGAAGAAGTTGGAAATGAATCTCCTCCAACACTGGACTGCACCTAAGAAGCTTTGGACTTCGGTTACACTATTTGGTTTAGGCCAATTTACAATTACATCAATTTTGGAAGGATCAATTTTTAATTGTCCTCCTCCTACAATATGACCTAAGTACACGTGCAATCTTGCCAAATTCACATTTATACAATTTTACATACAACTTTTCCCTTTGCAAAGTATCCAATACTTGCTTTACATGCCTTACATGTTCATCCCAAGTCCCACTAAAAATAAGAATGCCATCTAAATATACAATCACAAAGTCATCTAGGAAAGGCCTGAATACATCATTCATCACACACATGAAAGTTGTCGGAGCATTGCAAAGCCCAAACGACATAACTAACCACTCAAACAATCCTTGTTTAGTTTTAAAGGTAGTTTTCCATGCATCCTGTTCTGCAACCCTGATTTGATGATATCCACTGCACAAATCCAACTTAGTGAAATAAACAACATTCTTCAATTGATCAAGTAAATCATCTATATGAGAAAGAGGGTATCATTTTTTCACTGTGATTTTATTTAAGGCCTAGTAATCGACACACATTCACCATGTGCCATCCTTCTTTCACACCATCATGATCGAAGAACCACAAGGAGATGAATTGGGCCTGATGACCCCTTGATCCAATAATCCTTGTACCTGCTTCTTGATCTCCTTCATCTCAACAACTGACATCTTGTACATGCTCACATTAGGAAGAGGAGAATCCTGCTGAAGATGTATCTCATGTTGGATTTCCCTCTTAGGAGGTAATCCATCTGGTTCCTGAAAAATATCATCATACTTAGAAACAATATCAATTAATTCCTTTTTATGAGATGGACCACACCCTTGGAAAGCGTCGTATGTCTCGACATATTTCTCTCTAACGACCATGAGTACATATCTCTTATTAGTGTTTATGAGTCTTTTCATTTTCCCTTCACTAACAAGTGTTTTATTTACCCTCATGCTGTGAGATCTAACAATATATTCCACTCCCCCTTTAGTAAGGTGGTATTTTTTCTCATGATGAAAGAAGACTGTTTTTCTATCATAAAGATAAGGACTTCCCAACACTATGCCACATATATGAAGTGGTATAAAATCCAAATCCACTTCATCAATCCACTTTGAAGAAATAAAAAAATTGATCCTACATTGTTTGGTGACATTAAGTTTTGATTTACCACATACCCAAACAAGAGGATAAGGCTTCAGATGTGGGTTCATTTCAAGACCCATCTTCTTGACAAGTGCTTCAGATATTAAGTTTACTTGGGAACCTGGACCAAATAATGTATCTATCTTAGTGTGTTTAGATACAACTCTTATGTGAAATAATTCATTCCTCTTTCCTTAATTAACATGAGATTCATTATTGGAACTTGAACTAGCATGAAGGGAATCTTTACCTTGTACTCCAACCACTATGATCTTTACTTCATCTTCTGAATCAGAACCGAGATATTCTTGCACTGTAGCAACAATTTTTGTCTTCCCCTTTCTGCTGAACTGTTTCGGTTTATTTTCCGGATGCAGTTTCCAACAATGTTCTTCATCGTGACTGCTTTTCTTGCAATGAGTGTAAGATGGCTTTCCTCCTTCTCTTGTCACTGTGGCGGTCTTCTTGTCCTTTATTTTAAACTTCTTAAAATTTTTATGTGGTAGATTGGAAGGTTTCTTCGTGGGATCTTCTTGAACATGTTTTCCCTTGTTTTCAAGGTGAGTGGCTTGCACACAAGCTTCATCAAGACTAGTGGGCTTAAACAAGAGCAAAGTATGACGAATATAACTGTGAAGTGCGCCAATATACTTCATCAAAGTTTCATAAGAATCCAAAGGAATATTTAATGTAAGAGATTTCTTCCTAAATTCTTCTATGAAACTTTGTATAGTTTGACCTATACTTTGCCTTAAAGTTTGCCATTCCATCATTGCTTTATGTAAATACCCTAATGGATAATATTGCTTCCTTACGGTGGATTTAAATTTCGACCATGAGGAAAGAATATTACCACACTTAATTCTATCCTGAAGCTTTCTCTCCCACCATACGAGAGCGGTGCCTTCCAACCAAAGAGAATCTAGTTGCACTTTAACTACTTCTTCATCAATATGCTAGACACGACAATACACTTCAACACATCAAATCCATTTATCTAGCTTTTCAAGATTAGCATCTCCATTATACATAGGTAAAACAGATTTTACATCAAGCTTTAATAACGGTTTCTTAAAAGAGGCTTTATGGCTAGAACGATGAGAATGATGAGAGTGTTTAGAGGAAGAAGAACTAGAACTCGAAGGTGAAGACGAAGGCTCAGGAGGATATCCTCTAGCCCCTTGGTTTATCGAAGCATCATCATTTGCATGTGCTTCATTTTTCTTCCCTTTCTTCTTCATCCTCTTCTCGTAATCTCCATACATTAGTTCGACCATTTCTAACATGCGATAAAACACCATGTGAAAGTTTTTCTCCTGTTCATCACGCTTGTCTTCTTCTGCCATTTTCTTTCTCCAGGATGCATGACCAATTTCAGGATTGAAATTCTTAAGAGTTCCTTCACCTTGCTTATGCTTGGCCCTAGTAAGCATTCACATTCAACAATTCAAGTCAAAGACGATTGCTCTGATACCAACATGATCCAGGATCTTTTCATTGTGACTTATAAAGAATTGCATCAAATGAACATAAATTAAAGTGCACCATTAAAAAAGGAAAAGCTCAAAATGAAGAGAAATAAGCATCAGATCTGAACACAAAAAAATGATAATGGAGTTCATCCTTGGTGGACTACGTCTCCGGGTCCTGCTCTCAAATGGGTAGGCTCTTTCATTAACTCAACAAAAGAATTTGGTAAAATACATAAGTATACCTCATTCTGAAATCAAGTTGCAGAAATAATGCCCAGATTAGAAAACAAACAACACCATTGAATTGGTGGCGTCGAACTACCTAAAAATGACTATCTCCACACCTCGATCCAACTCTGACACTCCTAGGCCCAAGAAGAAATTTGTCTCGGTTTCTGTGCCCTCTGCAACATGCAATAATGACTATACTTGCATAGAAATGCATGCCTAGATGGTTGTACGGTCCACGCGCCTCCCCCTCGGTGACTGGGCGAATGCAACATTTAATAATTAATCTGGGCGTTGGTTACTATGTAACACCCGCGACCTGTTGGTTAGGGAGGATTCGTTAAGGCATAAATGTGGGAGGAGGTCTCGGGGTCAATCCCCGCAAACTCCCCTTTTGGATTTGTATTTGTTATATATATAATGTGACCATTCCGCCAAGTTTAGTGGTGTCTCCAGAATCATATCCAAACGATATAATTGTGGCTAGGGTTGGCGTCATCCGCTAGATTTAGCGGACCCGCCAACCATTTTTTTTCCAATTTTTTGTTCATGGGCTTTCCTTGGGAATTTCCCGCCTACCACATGGTAGCCTATGATTGGGCCACGTGGAGGCCCCTCACTAGTCCACATTGCCACCTACCAAGTCAACATGCCACATCAACATACAGATTGTACGGATGCCATGTGGCATGATCTGATTGGTCCACGGATCAATCCAAAAATGACAAAACCGGGTGACACATGGCAGACTCTAGTGCTGCCACATCATCATGTTGATGTCAGCATGCCACATATCACCTTCCTTCTCCTGCCACATGTGTTTTTCAGATTTTGATGTCAGCAATACGAATGTTGACTCATCCCCTGCTGACTGGGCTAGGTTGACCAAAATTTGACCACGGATATCTTTCAATCCGTAACTCTGTTTGATGATCCATTTGCACCATTAGAAATCTTGCGATGCACTCTTTGCAATCATGTCATTTTCACTAATTTTTGGTAACTTTGAATTTTTTCCCTTTCTTTGTTTGCTTAAGCCATTCTGAGCGTCCTGAGTTACCTCTGTGAGTTATGAGTTGTTATTAGCCTTCTCTGGATCCTTTTTGGATCACTCAGAGACAAAAAAAATGTTACACCCATTAGTATAAGTGATTCCCAACAATTTGTACATAGTTCCACACCGAACTCCCCTCATCAACACCATTTCTCCTCGTACCATCTTGCGCCAAGTGCCCTTTCCCAATATAGTATCCATACCTACATCATCCAACTTACTTTAATATATTAGGGTCCTGGCTAGTTTTGGAATGTGTATAACCCTAGGGAGAGTTCTAATCCTTCCATATTTTAGCAACAACTTAACCCTTCCACGTCACATGGTTTTTGCTGTCGAGTCATCTCCTAGGAATACATCACCACCATTGTATTTTTCATATTCACAGAACCACTCCCTGTGAGGAGTCATATGATATGATGCACCTGAGTCAATCAACCATACACCACTGTCTTCATGTGTACCTGTAGATTCCAGGTAAACATCACCTCCTTCTTCAGTGGAGGTTTTCACCTCTATGGAAGAGGCATTATCAGATCCCTTTGGTTTATCAACCTTCTTAGACTTGCAATCTTTCTTTTAATGCCCTGCTTTACCACACTTCCAACGTTTCCTCAAATATTTTCCTCGAGACTTAGATCTACCTTTAGATTTAGATCTCCCCCTCGAATACTTACTATGATTCCTATCTTGGGTATGACCTCTTACAAATCAAGCATCTGTGCTCTGACCATCCATGCTTTTCCACCTCATCTCTTCAGATAACAAGGATGCAACTACATCCTCATAATTCAATGTAGATTGAGTGCTACTACTAATTGCTACAACCAAATTATTCTGAGAGTTTGGAAAAAACATAACAAAGTAATACACTTATCTTCTTATGCAATCATAATATTAATAGAGCGAAGTTGACTTACTAGATTGTTGAAGGCATTTAGATGTTCTGTCACAAAATCTCCATCTTCCATTCTAAGATGATACAAATTCTTTCGAAGAAACAACTTGTTTACTAGGGACTTTGATTGATACAAATTCCCTATCTTATCCCATAGTTCCTTGGTAGTAGATTCTCCCGAGACATTCAAGAAAACTAAATCTACTAGGAAGAGTCAAGTACTCCTTTCTCTTCTATCCAACTTCTCCCAATCTTCCTTCAACATACCAGTAGGTTTTGTACTAGTAGTTTGTGTACTATTAGTTTGTGTACTAGAAGATTATGTACCAGTAGACTGTGTGCTAGTAGATTGCGTACCATTAGGCTGTGTACCAGGATCCACAAGGATCCATTGTTCTTTGTGTACAAGAAGGTACTCTATCTTAAGCTTCCATAGCTCAAATTTTTTACCGTTTAAATTCTCTATCTCAATTCTAGAAGAGCTCACCATTTCTCTTTCTACACTTGAATCACCACTACAAAAGCTCCCACTAAACCCAAGTTTATCATAGACCCAAGATAAACTTGATCTATCAAGACCGAGCCAAACCATCAACAACAAAGGCGTCCCCTTGAAGCCAAAAATGGATTTGATACCACATGTAATTTTCAAACATGTGAAGTAAAGCAATGCATACAGATTCTTAAGAAAAACAAAAATTAATCAATGGCTCACACACACAATACACAAATATTTATGCTGGAAACCCTTAATCGGGAGAAAACCAATCTTCCTTGGTGTCACATCTTTCAACTCTTCATTGTATTAATTTCATGATTCACAATACAATATATACAATATTTTAGGTATTTCGTAGCTACCAAAACCCTAATCCCTTAATACGAGATTAATTTAGAAAACCGCTGAAAATAGCAAAATCCGCTAAAATAGCAAAAACTGCCCCAAAAAAATAAATCAGGGCACTGCATGTAACCAGAGGAGATAATCCTTCCCCCCCAGGAAAGCACCTGACACACACGACACAAAGTGAAAAGGAATTTGGGATCATTAGATGCAGTTGTTGAATCTGATGTGCCCACACACACACATGCAAATAATATAACACATACCCAACACTTCTCCCCTTCCACATGTGTCTGCTCTATCCACGTCTGATCCTCCTTCTTCTCCCCCTCCACATGTGTCTACACCATCCAACTATCCTCCTTCTTCTCCTCCACATGTGTCACCATCCACTGATCCTCCTCCACTTGTGTCACCACCCACCGATCCTCCTCCTCCTCTTGCTCCACATGTGTCACAAGATTTTGATGCTTTGGACACTATGTTCACATCGGATATTATTGCATAGGTTGATCTTGATATAGGGACATTTGATAGTTTATTTATGTTGAAATTTATTTCTGACATTATTATCGATAGACCCTTTACCTTTGGTAGCAGAGACACTGATGCATCTGGCTCTGGTGGTAGACCTAGCTAGTAGTGGTATTGATTGATGTGTATATTGATTGTTTTATATTTGACTTGAGATGTATATATGACATGGTTATTTCATATCCCAAATGGGGTGCTATCCAACACATTATGACATCAATACACATGTCCTCACATGTCGCCCCCAATCCTACAACTCCATCTTCAAGGAAACAAATTTATACAAGGTCGCTCCTCCATGGTTTCCACCTCATGGAAGTTTTAATGGTCTAGATATCGTAAAGGATTCACTCTGCAAATTTGACTACTGCGTATTTGAAAGGTACTAACTCTTCCTTAATGGAATGCCTTATGGCCCTAGACCACATAAATTTCCTTCTCATTCCTGCAAAGTCTCTTATGCTTTTTCCCTCCACTCCTAGCTCCAACACCGTGTTTTCTTTCATGACATTCTATTTTTTTCCCCTACTAGAATCTCTTTTTCTCCACCTTTAGCCTCTTTGGTTCCCTCCCTACACCATGCCTCGAGAATGAGGTATAGCTTGATGAGGACCAGGTTATTATCACAATATTGCTAACCATTGTCATTCCCCTTCTCCATACTCAAGTGTCTCTTCCCCTTTCCACCCTTCCTCCTCCCCTTCGACATAAGGACATGACTTTGGGGTTAGCCATCAAGCAGAAGTAGTATGGGGTTTCACCATTATTGAGGAAGAGATACCACCTTCTTCCATCACGGATAATGTGATTATCCGTGAACCACCTCCAAAGGGAATCACTCAAATGGAAGAGCCCCTTCCATAAGATTGTTTGTCCCAGGTTGGCAACGTTCATTAGGAAAGAGAAGAAAATTCCCATAGACAGGAAGACCATAACTTCCCTTGCAATTTCTCTGGGGAGCATCTTCAATTAATTTTTGACATTCGTAGGGACATCCCATGATAGAAATTCTGACAAGAGATGATAGATTGAAGATTGACGACTCTCCATGAACCACTATCAGGCAAGCTAGGTCGTCAGTGTTGTCCAGAATGTCGTCAACCTTATGTTTTTTCTCCTGCACGGTAACATCCTCCTCATGGTGATGACGACAATGGAAATTTTGAAGCCTAACTTGTGCTCTTTAGATATGGCCTTTTTTAGTCTTTCTCCTAATCTTTTGTAGTTTGCAAGATTTATATGTATCTAGGTACATTTTGTAAAACTTTTAGTCGAATTGGATATATTAGTTTCGTCCCTATGGACAAACATCGACAAAATCTCTGGACCTGGTGCTGGTTTTAGTTTCCCTTGTTGGCAGGCCTTGCACCAAGTTGTTTGACATATGTATGGACACCAACTTTTTGGAGGTAATATAAATTTATAACTTATATATATATATATATATATATATATAAAAAGACACGATTATTGCATATTTTGTTGAGATGTATATTCATATGTATATCACTCATGTATATTATGCTTTTCATATAATGTTTTGGTTGTTGTTGTTTGATTTATAAAATGTATTATGAGGATGCTAGTGATTAACTTTGTTAATAATTTCTTTGTTTTTAAGTTAAATTTGAGATGTATCACTCATTTAAATTTACAGTTGCCATATAATGTTTAACTTTACTTTTATGAAATCGTTTAATTTGGATTGTGATTGCAAAAAGTTATAACCATTAATTCCATATAATGTTTAACTCTTCTTCAAGGTGAATTGTTTGTTGCCGAACAAGATACACTATGTTGATTAAACGTGTTTAGAAACAAAAATACTTAAAATATGATGAGTGAAATGATTATGATTTGAATAATTATCTCTTTTTCATATATTATAATAACATTATAATAATTATTCACTAATAATAATGACGATGATGTAATAATAATGCTATTTTTTATTTTTTTATTATTCAAATATTACAAGTTAAAGTTATCATATAATTACTCCCTGATGGGGTGACACATGGTGAACCATGCAATTAAAGACAACCCCTGTCTATCACCTCTCCTCCATGCTTTAGTTATCAAGGTCACACATTAATTCAGGGCTATCTGCCGAGATTTCGTTCCATGGGACATTTGATACTCTGGTTCAAGATGAAGTCGGTTTTAATTGGGAGTGGTACTACAAAGGACAATGTCTCCTCCGATTTTATGGCTCCCTTAATGTGCTTTAATGGGGATATTACTATGCATTGCTTAGCTACTCTTGACATGATTCTTCTTTCCACTTTTTCTGCACACTTGGATTCTCCTCTGGAGAGGTTAAGTCATGCCCAACTCTGTTATGAGGAAAAACTCTCTATGGCTTGGGGTAAGACCACAACAAACAAAATGACACCCATAAATCAACTCTAATCTCAAGTATGCAAGATAATTGGAAATGCCAAGAAAAGAAAGGTTAAGAGCCTACCTCTTCCGAACGTCTGTAGAAGACTACTATCAAGCTCACGATTCAATGCTTGATACCTACAACTTGTCCTCAACATTCAAGACACACAAGCATATGAAAATATATAAATTGTTAGCATATAAAATAACATAGTTCGTTAACATGTATAACAAATTTACCCATGTATAATAACACAAATATTTGTAACATATAATTGGACGAGAAAAGAGTATTTCTATTAATATAATCAACAAAAGTACATAAGTGACAACTTCATGTAGCGACACTTGACAAAACCGAGAAAATAAGTTCTTCCACTTGGGCCTTCACCACTTCAATCCTCCACAAGGAAAGCTCATAAGTTATAGGACTATTTGGGTTCCTCCTTCACAAAATAGAAAGAGCTTAGGGGCTGGACACAAGAGAATTTTGGACTTCAAGGACAAAGAGATGTAGACTCAACATGATGCAAAATTTCTCTAGAGTGTATTTGCTCTCCACTTTTTCTCTCCTCTTGAAAAATTGTATACAACTCAATTTATAGCCTTCAAAGGGAATTGAAGGATCAAATCAGAGTGTTTTTAGCATATGAAAGGCCAAAGGGTATGGATCCCATGCCTTGGCATGGAAAACCCAAAATATTTTTTAATTTTGAGCACAAAACCTGATGTACGCGGGCTGTAATGGAGAAACCTACATATACGCAAGTTGTTTAACTGTAGCCCACGTATATGCACACAAATTTGAATTTTTGACTTTGGATTGAGAAAAATAGGGGAATTCAGTCTACAGAGGGAAAGGGAAGGCCACCAAAGCATGATTCATATAGTGTGGAAAAAATTTCATATAAACTATGCTCCCTAATGTGTGAGGGCAGAGGAGCAATCATGATGGCCGAAATACATTATAATTCCTAGAAGTGGAGTAGTGAGGATCTAGCTGGAGGAACTATTCACCCGTCATAATATTACAATACATATTGAATCTGTACACATGGATTCCAATCTGAAGTACACTAGAGATCCATGTGAATATATATAAGGTAACTATCATGACCATGAATAGGCGATACAAAGTAGGTATATGTCATAGGCAGTCATAGTCACAAATAAGACATAGTGGAGTCTGGTCTCAAAATCAACTGAATACATCTGTATACAATGAAGTACAATGTGATATTCCATGATAACTGAAGTCATATAGGTACTGGTACACTAAAAGACAACTGTAGGTACGAGGTATTGCTACTGTAAACTGGAGGTATTCTACACTAGTCGTCGATGGTGCAAGTCTACATCGTGTGAAAAAAGGAGTTGAAGTTGAACAAGATGATACTTAGTTTGATTACCGGTCATTGAGGTATACCATTAACAAATATGAGACAACCCAACGATGATGAAAGTAGGCTTCAATGCATCGAGTACATTCAACAAGTGTGAATAAAGGTGTTGAGGTCAAACACTTGAGTAATCCATTGAGCAAGAGACATTGATGTATTCCCAATTATCGATGGCAAGAGAACCTACCACTAACCACTGCAAGCCTCTAGGTACTCTTAAGACTCTAGATCTTGATTCCATAATAGATCAATCGAGGTCAATGGAAGGAGATCCATTGAAAGGAGAGCATTAAGGTATCTCTCATCATCCAACATGAGGTACAAACCTATACTTTGATAATTAGGAAGAACTCAGACGAATAGTATATGCATGAACCAATGACCATGTGCATCTCTCACATGCACCAGATGCAAGTAGTACATGAAAGAGATCCTTTGAATAAAAACCAATAATGAAAACTATCAACAGAGGTGAGGAAGCCATCAATAAGTTCTAATGGAATAAAAGACACTACACGAATACCAATGTGTGAATATATTTCTTGCCATTGAACACAAGGGAAACCACCTAGTCAGTGACTGATGAGGAGATTCCATGTGCTGGGTTCAAGGTCACCTACCAATGATGAAAGTAGGCCCAGGGTACAAGGTAGGTGTTGGAACTAGGATGAATAATAAAAAAAGGCTATTTTGGGAAGGAAGGCATGCACGAGGAAAGCGACAGCTGGAAGGAAGAGCAGCATGTGCGCATGCATGGAATACCTAATGACGTTAGGGTTAGAGTTTTTGTAATACATTGTAATGGCTGATGAGCCAGAAACGTATATATATATGGATACCTAGGGGAGTAGTTGGAGAGGATGAGAGGAGACGATAGAGAAAGGAGTCCTGTTTTGATAACTAGCTGTAATACTTCTGTCATACGACTTAATTTTGTAAGTTGTTGAGCTGTTGAGCTGTAGAGCGCCAAAAGGGTGGATCTCGAGGGTTAGATCATAGGCCGAGGAGCCTGGTGTGATATAGTCCGCCTCATAATAGATCTTGACCCGACTAAGGATGAGTTGTAAATGGCGTGACATTGTAGTTTTGGAACTACCATAATAGAAGAGCTCGAGAGCCAAATCTTTGTGGACGTAGCCCAGGAGGAGGTGAACCACGGTAAAACCTATGTTATGTGATTGAATGCTTACATCTCTCTTACTATCTATGAGTAGATGTTAGAATGATGTATGAATGAATTAATGAATCTGATTACATTACATACATGAATGAGAATGCCAATATATTGCTTAATAATTAAATAGAACTCTCAACAGACACCTCACAGATCTCTATTCAGTCTCGGACTGCAAGCACTTGAGTATTGCAATCACCCATTGAGACTATTGTTCCTAAGTTTATACTTTAAGGCTGTAAAGTATACCATCAAGGCATCCATATAGGTAAAGGTAATTAAAGGATAAGAATAAAAAAGAAGGATAAAGCATAATCAGTTTCTCAACTGTCTCTGTCTAGCTTTCTGTTTTTCTTGGATG
>ML814512.1:56447-78117 GCA_009831015.1 Picea engelmannii | reverse complement strand
CAGCCTCTACTTTAGAATGACCTAGATTCAGTAATGAAAATTTCCCGATATGTACAGGGAAAGTTGGCTATGACTTCTTCTGAGCTGCCTTTAGCTTTAATCCAATGCCACCTTTTACTATCTGGTGGGCTACCTCTCTACACACCAATCTGTCCGGTAGGAATTTAGGGAGTGCATGAGGGAGAATAGAACAACCATAAACCCTATTGTAGGAAAAATTCTCGTCAATAAACCAGTCGGCTATTGCTTTAAGATTTTTTGTGACTGTATCAGAAATGCGAGGGGGTTCGCACCCACAAAATATTTTATGCATCGGAATTATAACAAAATGAAAAATTTCATAAAATGCGTCCTTAGAATTTTCTTCCCAAAGGGCAGAATGATATTCATGAATGGGTTCTGGACAGGTTATATTCCAACTCCAATTGAGTCACGTAGCAGATTGCATCCATAATGTATGCTGACATGTAAAAGGCCACTGGTTGTCCCTTAGATTTTGCAACTCTGTAGTTTGAGATTTCTTGTTTTAGGTTATCCGACAAAATATTACTCCAGTTAAAAACATATCCTTCTAAAGCCTCTTCTAAAAAGGGCACCCAATCTGCATGAAAATGGCATGGATCTTTTCTCCCGAAAAGTCTACACAACAGAATGGCTACATAAACCATGTATTCATTCAAGGATGCTATAGCATAAACCCCATGGGTATCGACCCTAAATTTTGATGGAAATATCCACCAGTCTCTAATTATGTCAGGATAAGTTCGGTCTGCCTCAGTGCATTCTTTCCTTTGAAATTCTGCTAAAAACTCGACATTAAAGGTATGTTTAGGATTTGGCAAGAGTTTATACATTACTTGTATATGTTTTGGCCTGAATGAGCCGACGATGACTCCTTGATCGTTTAAGATGCTCCTCGTCAGGATATCGACCTTTTCCAAGGCCCAACTGATCATATCAATGTATGCCACGAGTCGAGGGCACGCGACGATCTTATGAAGCTCTGATTCTGCTATGTCCCGATAGTGATTCTCAGAATCAGTATGAGCATTCTTGAATTCATATTCCAGAAATTCAGAGATTTGAGTCCAAGATTTAATGGAGTCTATAGCATGTGGCATGGTGTCGGAGATGATATCTCCTTCCTGTGTATCTTCACTCTTCTTCGGTGTCTTTTTCGATGCCATGAATTTACGTTAAATGGAAAACCTATCACAGAAAAGGAATGAATGAGCTCAGCTGAGTGCTTCTTGCGCTTGATAAAATGAAAACAGAAAACAAAGACAATCAAATGCTCTTTTAATTCATTTAACAATGGCGGGATTGACACAGATGCCAAGAATTCAAGACATTTAATGCGGTAAATATTTTACTGAGATACGCATTAGTACCACGTATCACGAATTATTCTTTATTTAAATGGCTGCATTTTAGTGCCTTTGAATTTTAAAAAAAACTCAGAACATTTTACTCAATCGGAAACCGAATTATGAATGAATCCCTAAAAAATGATTATCATTAATCATGCTTTGGAAAAAGGTTAATTTGTGCTAATCATAGATTAAGAGTCAAGATTTCGTTTTTCGGGATTTCGGGGATCGCATTGTCGAAAGGTATGTATTCTCAAAATCCGATCTCCGAAATTGCGAAATCGCGACAAGGTTAATTAAGACTTCAACATTTTAGCAAAGTAATTGATTGATATTAAGTGTTTCGGGATTTCGGGGATCGTTTTGACAAAAAGTATGTCATCGATGAATCCCGATTTCTGAAGTTGCGAAATCGTGATGTGTTTAAAATAGGACTTAAATTCATCTTAATTAACTAATTAATCAGGGTTAAGGACAAAACAAAGTTAGTTCGGTTTAACACAAATTATGGGTCGGGATTTCGCGATTTGGGATTTCGGGGATCATTTTGACGAGAGATGTGTTATCACTAAACCCCGAATCCCGAAATCGCAAAATGATTAACTTAAAACTCAAATTTTTGCATTAGAGAATTAATTAATTAACATTTTAACTAACTCTCTTTCTTTCGAGAAATCGGGGATCGGGATTTCGCGAAACAATTTGTATTGAAAAATATGTTTTAAGCAAACCCCAAATCCTGAAAACTCTTTAAATTTAATCTTAACTCCATTAGGTTTAAATCTTATCATGATTAAAATAATTTTATAGAAAATGCGTCAGAATTCTTATAATACTTTTAGGTTTTTGTCTTTTATTATTTAAATAATTAAGTTCTTCGGGAAATCGGTACCGTGCGTTTGGGAACGATAACAAAACTTGTGTTTTATGAAAAGTCGAAACCTGAAAAAGGAAAGTTTAGGTCTTAGGGATAAAAAATTTAAGAATTGTTTCAACAGAGACTATCTCAGGTGAGATTGCGCAATGCACTATGTGTACTACATTGCCTTCTGGTTTACCAAGGGGGCCGATAGTTTTAGAGGCTTTGTTGGATCCCTAGTGGACTTGAGGCTCGGTCAATCATGTTAAAGGTATAGATCAGATAATTAACCAAAAACTAGTTCCGTTGCCAGTTGGAACAACGTAGGATTGAGTAGATGGAATTTGTTGAGGATCTGTTAAAAGAATGTAATATCTACGGAAGGCAGGTCAAAATAATATCAAATCAAACGTCAATAAGGTCAGAATGCACCGCTAGAAGGGGATATTGAGGCCATGGAATCCCACAAAAGAAGAGATTGAAAGCTGGCTGAAGAAAAAGGATCTAGAATTTGCGCAGAAAGATAACAAAAACCCTAGAGTAACACTGCGCAAATACCTTGAGAAGTATGTGTTTACTGATCTACATGAAGTATTTTTCTGTGATTTTCCACACTTATTACAGTAGTGGATATTGAGGTTGAAGGATAACCACACAACAAATCAGATCCGACAGTTAGAGTGGACCTTAGTTCATATTGCACAACTAGAGCAGGTGAATAACAAATTCCCACGCAATAGATTTTTCGCTCGACAGTATTGTAGCAGGCTTTATAACAAAATTTGTAGTAGATACCGCAAAGTCGTAGAATGCAACAGAGAAAGAGTTTCTACGCGGGACTTGAGGAAGGTATATTAGATCGCTGTATACTTCTATAAAGATATTCCTATATAACAAAGGTGTAATGACAATGGAATCAATCAACTAAACTTCCTTGCGTGCATGGGGGAAGGGGGGAAGCACTGACATAAAAAGGAGAAATGGAAGGAGAAGTGGATAAAGGAAAGAAGGAGGAAGCATTGCACCCAATCATGATGGACGACGATCAGATCAAGTGGATCACAACGACAGCTGGAAAGACACGCAGTGGAATACCCTACCAATACAAGGTGAACACCAAGAAGAGAGTCAAAGCTGTGAGGGAAGGCTTAGAAAGTGATGAAGAGGAGGTAGAGGATATCTGGGCTATGGAGTAGATTGAGGAAATCCCGTGCTTAACATATGAGAGGAAGACAAGAGGTCCAAGAGAGTGAATAGAAGACAACAATCCTATCCATATTAATGTCAACGTGGAACCCATCAACCCATGTATGACTAACACACCAAAAAGAACACCACCATTTAGACAACCAAATTTCGGGAGAAGGAAGAAAAATGAAGTACATCTGCACAAGGAACAACAACTGGGGGAGCCAGTTCAGGAAGCATTAGTCAATTATCTACACCGCACGGAGGTAGTAGTTCATCATTCAGGATGACAATACATGATCCCACCATTAGGTTACCAGAATTCAAAGACAAAGCATCGGAGGACCCGAAGAAGCACTTGTTTATTTGTGAGAAGATCTGGGAAGAAAAACAAATCACATACAAGGACACTAAACTTGCACAACTAGCCATCATACTAAGGGATCACTCACTAGATTGGTATATTATTTTATCCACAAACAATCCACCAGGGACAACCATAATGATTGCAGATATCAAGAACTTACTGATAAACGAGTTTCAGAAGCCAAGTTCAGAGGACCAGTACATGAACGAGATGATAGAAATTAGACAGAAACCAAGAGAATCCACATGGGAGATTGACCAGAGATTCAAGCGACTGAAAGGAAATTTGAAATATCTCATGACATATATATAGCACAAGCACTTGTTCGTCAATTCACTATTACCACACTTAAAATATCCACTGTGACAACAAAATTTTCAGACACAGGCATAAGATCTGCAGGAATCCATACAACTAGAAGAAAACTAATATCAGAAGATCGATCCAACCATCAAAGAGATGAAGGAGGATCTGAAGAACTTAACATTCCAGCTAAACCAAAACAAAAGTAAGGACAAACGAGAAGTCATTTTGTGTACCACATGCAGGAAAAAAGGAGACCATAAGAATGAATGTCCAACATTCGCACAATACATGGTAACATGAATTCCAAATCTGTTACCAACAGGAGGACTATGGTGAAAAATATGTAAGAAACAGGTCCACGATCCATATCACTGCCCAATGATGTAGAAGTACCAGATAGTCCCAAATATTTCATATTGCAACTTTTGCAAGTCAGTGGGCCATGATGACAAAGACTATAGAACCATGGAGTTGATGAGAGGAAGGACATCAGATGCATATAGGGTTCAAGAAGAAATGACGATCGGGCAAGCTGCACCCCAATTTAACCAAGTACCAGCCCCATACAACACTGCACAGAAGAAGTATAATACTACACAACAACCATATAATACCATGCAACCTCAATACAATACAACACAGTACAATCAGACACCTCAGTATAACGCGCCACAAGAGGATCGAGTTGGCTACAGAGAAGGAGGGTGAACAAGAGGAGGCTTTGGAAGAGGTAGAGGACCAGTGGTATGCCACAACTGTCAACAGTCAAGACATTATGAAAGATAATGTCCACTTCCACCAACAACTTGTATGTATTGTCACGCATCAGATCATGACATAGAAGAAAGTCCTATGTTATTAGGGAAGATCCAGGAAAAGAGGAATCAAAACAACTAGAATGTTCAATGGATTTCAGCAAAAGCAAGGGACAATGGAAGAAACATCAATATAGTTACGCGTGGAGGAGCTAAAACAGGAAATGACGCAGTGCGACAAGAGCCAGTAAAACACTAATGGGTAAAAAAGAATGCCGAACCGAGGAAATAGTTTGACGCGTAGAATGAGAAGGAAACATTTAAGAAATCCATGCAAGAATTTCTGAAGACAGACACCACGTCGAACTCAACTGCACAACATAACAAGGGAGTGCAAGAGTATGAGATTCCTCCATCGTTGGATCATACCAAAGAACTGCATCCCCTGGGACAAGTAAGTACAATCGAAGGATTTTTGAAATCATGCATAAAATTACTAAATGATCCATCCTCTAGAAAGATATTACAAAGTATGTTAGAAAGATGTAGCATAGAGACATAAGGAAAACTAGAACAGAAAATAGTCAACCACCTACRTACAAGGAGAAGAACAAGTAGGGAGTTTAGGCTGAACGCTAACATTGGAGATTTCAACATGGGAGATATCATACTGGATCTAGGATCCRAAGTCAATGTATTACCCAAGAATACATGGAAATGTATGGAAGAGCCCACATTAGGATATTGACCCATTCAGTTGAAACTAGCAAACCAACACAAAGTTMTACCAATTGGGAGACTGAAAGGAGTGACAATAGACCTAGAAGGAGTGCGCACTAAAGCAGACTTCGAAGTGATCGAAATAGTGGATGACACAACACCATATCTAACATTGCATGGCTTGGATTGGGCGTTTKATAACCAGGCCATAATCAACTTAAAAACATAKAAAATGACATTTGAGTCAGGAGAATACAGGGTCATTATGCCATTAGACCCATCGGAAGGGGAAAGGTTTGTAGATCCTACTTGCTTGGAATTGGAGGAAATTAGCCAGTTGTMCAGAAAAAATATGCGAGATGAATATTACATAAACCCAACTGCAGATGGGATAATCAGTTGGTGGAGCATTACTTCATGTGCGTTAGACTCAGATACAGGTTTAGAGAACTGGCACAGTATGAAGATGAAGTGTTAAAAAAACAGAGAATCTTAGCACTAGATATAACACTCAAGGCCACACTTGCAAGATGGTGGGGCACACACAAGGAAACAATCAAAGATTGGTACCAATGCAAGTGATTACTGCACATAAGGTTTGGCGCATACTAGAGAAGCAACCAACAACAAAAGTACGATGGACATGGGGCACCAATGGAACACTTGGAGAAGTATAGAGCGTTGTGGAAAATGACACCCCCAGAGGAATGGCCTCATCATTTCATACATACCTTAGAGGGCATCCCAACAAATTGGTATACAGAGCAGGAACTGCACAAAGGAACTACGAACTGGACAATACTACAACAAAAACTTACAATCACTTTCTCATTTGAACATGAGAACCCCAACATAGATGAAAAACTTAAGAAAATAATAGGGGTGATATTCACTAAGGAACCAGAAGTCGAACTCATAATAGAAGAGCAACAACGAAACATACAAACAGTGAAATAACAACTGTCATGCTACCATGTACAGGAAGAAGTACCAGATGAAGACGATCTGCGCGATATTCAGAGTGAGGAAGCTGAAGGAGAAAGAGAAGTGGAAGGTCCACCTCTAGAATCAGAAGTAATTGCTACACTGATCAAGGTGAAGAAAGTCAACACTAGGACAGTTGAGAATCCCAAAATGGCCAGCATTAGGGACTACAGGGATGAGAAAACAATGGAAAGCATAACAAAGTTACTGTGTGAGTACAACGACCTGTTCCCCACAACGTTCAAAAAAATGAAAGGCATAGCCAAAGAGCTAGGTGAAATGAAGATACCACTTACAGCTGAGGCAAGACCGATTAGACAATGACCATACAAACTAAATATGATATATAATAAAAAATTCAAAGCTGAGATCAATAGGGTGCTTGAAGCTGGAATCATAGAACTTGTGGAAGAATCAGAATGGATAAGATCAATGGTAGTTTAGGAGAAAAACAAGGTGGGATAAGAATATGCGTTGACTTGAGGAAGTTGAATGATGTGTGCCTACATGACCTGTTCCCTACACCCTTCACGGATGAGGTGTTGGAGAACGTAGGAGGAAAGGAAGTTTATTCATTCACCAATGAATTTTCAAGATATCATCAGATCAAGATAGGATCGGAAGATAGATACAAGACCACTTTTGCTACAGAATAGGGATCCTACTAGTACACAGTCATGCCATTTGGCCTAAAGAATGCACCAAAATATTTTCTAGAGTAGTCATAACTGCATTTAAGGAATTCATCCACCAGTTTCTAGAGGTAAACTTGGATGATTGGACAATCTATTGCCTATTTAAATACCATGTAGAGGTATTGCGGCTGATGTTAGAAAGATGCTGGCAGTTCCAAATATCATTAAACATCAAGAAGTGCATCTTCAGAACACCTTTTGGGATACTATTGGGCCATATAGTATGCAAGCAAGGTTTACTAGTAGATCTTGCCAAGATTGCAGTAATCGTTAACTTTCCACCACCAAAAATAGTTCGTCAACTAAGAGAAACATTAGGACACACATGATACTACATAAAATTTATAAAAGGGTACGTGTAGATCACCACGCCAATGGAGAAACTGTTTAGGAAAGATATAAATTTCCAATGGAATGAGGATTGTCAACATGGTCTGGATACACTAAAAGAAAAGATGGTAAGAACACCAATACTAGTATTCCCAAACTAGGAGAAGACATTCCACGTACATGTAGATGCATCAACCATAGCACTTGGAGCTATTCTGGCACAACCATGAGTAGTAGAATTGGATCATCTGATATCATTTGTTAGAAGAAAACTGTCATAATCAGAGCATAACTTCAACACTACAGAGAGGGAAGGCTTAGCTATGGTCTACGTGCTTCAAAATTTCAGACACTACTTATTAGGGAAACATTTTAATATGTTCACAGACCATTCAACGCTCAAGTACCTAGTCAACAAGCCAATGTTTTGTGGGAGAATCTATCGATAGTTACTACTATTTCAAGAATTTGATTTTGAAGTAATATTCAAGCCAGGGAAGCTAAACGCAGGACCTGATCACCTGTCAAGGGTAACAAATGGAGAGGAACCTACCAATTTAGAGGACAACTTTCCAGACGCACAATTATTTTCAGTCCAGATTTCCGATGAATACTTTGCAGACATCATCCAGTACTTAAGTACAGGGACTACGCCACCGAAATATAACACCACGTAGAAGAAAAAACTAGTAGTCTGGGCTACATATTCTCAGCTGATTACAGGACACTTATACAAAATGGGCGCAGATAGCATCTTGCAAAGATATGTGCTTGAACATGAAAGACCAAGGATTTTAGCAGAATCCCATGAGGGAATAACAGGAGGACATTACACAGGAAAAGATACCGCGCGGAAGGTATTGCGCGTAGGTTTATGGTGGCCAACCATTCACAAAGACTTAAAAGAGTACTGCCAGAGATGCGATGTATGTTAGAGGGTTGGTAAATCGAATAGAAGGGATGAGATGCCCCTGCGACCACATGCAACTTTGCAGGTATTCGACAAATGGGAAATATATTTTTTGGGACCAATTAACCCACCAACAAAGAGGATAGGAGCAAGGTACATTATCACCGTGACATAATAACTAACAAGATGGGCAAAAGCAACACCAGTCAAAGATTGCAATGCAGAAACAACAACACACTTTCTATTCGAGCAAGTGATCACTAGATTTGGTTGCTCAAGGATTTTGATGAGTGACCAAGGAACTTACTTCATTAACAACACTATTAAGGCTATGACTGAGGATTTTGAATTCCATTGTCAAAAGAGTACACTATATCATCCAAAAGAGAATGGAATAGTGGAATCCTTTAACAAAATCCTTGAAAATGCACTGACGAAGATCTGTAACATTAAGAGGGATGATTGGGACCTAAAAATACCAACAATATTGTGGGCATACATGAACACATGCAAGAAGTTGACTTGACACACACCATTCATATTGGTATATGGACAAGAATCAATGGTGCCACTAGAATTTTTGGTACCCAGTTTGAGCGTAGCAACGATTATGAACATGACAAAATGAGGCGCAATACAAGATAGGTCGAATCAACTGATGATCATGGAGGCAGATAGGATCCTAGCAGGGTTCCACCAACAAGTTCAGAAAGAAAGGGAAAAAGCTTGGCTGATAGACATATCAATAGGAATAATTTCAAGGAAGGAGACTTAGTGTTGATGTATGACAGTAAATCTAGTCAACACTCAGAAAAATTCAGAATGCAATGATTAGGAACATATGAAGTAAAAACTGTATAGTTGAAGGAATAGTTGAAGTAAATACAACTCACATATGGGGGGGATGTATGGTTGAAGGAATTAGGAGGCACATAAATCATAGGGATGATAGATGGGAGTCGACTGAAGCTGTACAAGGATAGTCGACCACCCGCAACTTGAAAAAAAAACAAAAAAAACAAGATATAGTTCAGGACATCAAAAAGTAACAACAGAGGCATAGTGCATCAAAAGTAGAATGAGCACACACACTTGGCAATATGATCCTGATGGAGACAAGGCCAACGGTCACCACAAAGTGAAAACAAGTGAGAAAGGCGGATATGACAAAAGAAGCGCCAACCGATGATGGCTATCAGAATTTAATGCCAGAAACGACTGACAGGACACCACATTAATCGTGCCAACTAGAGATGGAAAGGGAAATAAATGGAAAGTATGAAGGAGATGGTGGTTCAATTAAAGAATAATATCAATAACGTCTTTGACAAGCTTCACATGATGCCGATACAAATCAAGGACGCAGGAGTGGAAAGGTTATTGCGAAATTGGAATAGGCACAGAGCGATACGAAGCAGAGAGTGAAGGTTGCAGAGGCTACTGAGATTGGCGAATGACAACTTTACCACCATGGCACCACCCAAACAGGGAAAACTGAGCCAGACTTCCATACGACCTTGAGGTAGTACTAGAGCATAATCGCAACATCAGGGAAGTGAACAACAACCATCTTATCCCCCAGAAGTCGTCAATGTGGATGAAATCCCATCGTTGGATACAACACTGGGAAGCCCCACACCCATTGTGGGGGAAACCCAACAGACAACACCAGCGGGCATGGACATTGATATGCCGGAAGAGGAATAGGGTCGACAGGATAAGGACACATGCAACCAAGTGCAACCTGAAAACCCTATAGAAGCCTCGAGAGTCAATGGGATGGCTCCAAACCAGGAAGAAACAACTGCGCTGGAAGACTCACAAACAACCACGTCATAAAAACTGCAAGAGGGAGCCATGGAAGATGTCACTGACTAACCATAGGAGTATGCTGAAGAATGAACAATGGAGGTTGGAGCCTCAAGTCATCTGCCGCAACGAAAGGGGAAGGAGCTGATACCTAGAGACGACAAGGGAAATCAAGTTGTAAATGAGGCTTCTAGGAAACCACCTTAGATCCATGGTTCCTGGAGAGAATCCTCTATAATATAACAAATGTGTAGTTATCAACATCATCATGAAAAGAACCATAACTAGTATACCTGCCATGGCCACAAGATGGACTCTTTACTTCCTCTGTCCTGGAACATTCTCCAACTTTCTCCTCCATAGATTGTAGTTGAAGCTGTAGTTTTCTCATTTCCTCTTCAGAATCTTGAACAAATTTCCTCAATTCAACATTCTCTGCTTGGATGGTCTGGTTTATTTCTTTAATCTCACAAAGCCATGCACTCTTCGATGTTTTTCCCATCTTGTCTTTAACACCTGCAATCTTCATCAATCCTGCTCTGATACCACTTGATATGAATCCGAGGGTGACCCTGTTACCAATATTTAATCCTTTCTATGCCACTCCATTAAAGGTCAGATTTAAGATCATTTTTATTGAACTTGAGTATGTTAAAGGGTAAAATTGAAGTGATTAAGAGGCTTGAATCCAAATTGAATAAAACTAGGTAAAGAAGATTATTAAATATCATATACCATTACTTTATGCATCCAATAACTTAACTCTGGAAATAAGGAAGCATAGGAAACATGAGATAAGCAGTCAACCAAAAGGACAAGGAATCGCCAATTGTTAACGGAGTTCACCCAGGGTGGGCTACGTCTCCGGGATTCGCTCAACTGCATAGTTACTTCATTCTCTTCTTCAAAAATTCTCCTTTACAATGCAAAGGGATCGATACTCACATCAACATGTGGAAATATCTCTCCTTGAAAAGGGCTACTCTTAATAAATTTCAAGAGTTCAATTCTGACAAGTATGTGGCCATGTCCCTCTTATCAAGAGATGATCTCCTCAAACAAATACAAGGGCTAAGTTCTCACATTAGTGGCAATGATATGTTTTCCTATGACAATACAAAGGGTCTCAGTTCTCACAAAAAGTGGCAATGCCTCTTCCATAAAGAGATGATCTCTTATGATGAAGGATGATCTCTCTCAAGGAGTAGAATAACATGGACTCTCTCACAATGGGTAGCAAAGGTCCTTTTTGAATCCGTTGTTCAGATTCAAGCATAAGAAACACTGCCTTAGTTTGTGTGCAAAGGATAATATGATGATTTTTCCTACAATAGATAAGGTCTTGCTATCTTGCTGCAACACTCAATTCTTGTTGGAATCTGTAGTATGCATACATCTTTTGTAAAATTTCATAAAGAAACCAAAACCACAAAAACATCATGCTTACTTTGGGTTTTATTTCATAATCCTTTTGATCCTCAACCCTAATGTAGAAATGGATGTCACCATTGCGATCGTGGCACAAAATCATGTAAGAATGACTATCGAATCATCTCAAATGGACAAAGTCACCTCCAATCCCCTACCAGGCTCTCTGCCTCATAAAGCATGCCTGCTACTTGCATTAAATGATACCTCTCCATAGAAATTCATTATTGTACGGCCTCTGGGTGGATGAATCATCAAGTAATGGTAAAATTTTTGTTTTTAATAAACTTTGTGGGTGGACTTACCAAGTCCTCCCGTTAGCTCGTTGGTAGTGGGTTCTAAACTTAGAGGTCGGTTTGGGGGAGGTCTCAAGGTCAAGCCTGCAGGCCTCCCCTTTTATCTCTATATTGTAACTAAACACAAACATAGTGGTTAACCACTATAATATATCAACCATATATTACTTCTCCCCACCAACTCTAGACCCTTCCAACTCGTGATGGTGATGGGTGCACAACTATATGGGTTGTCGGCCCCTTTTTTAATGCGATTGCCAGATTCTTGTGGGAGCTACTGGGACTGTGGTACGTTGCCAGATTTTTTGGATATACGGTCCATCAGAAATGGAGTATGTTGGATATGTAGAGTGTTGACCATTGGAATAGGGGAGGTGCTAACCGGTCAGGTGTTGGTCGTCTCGACGCACAAATAGATATATATTTTTATTTGTTCAGACCTAGCCCTCCTTAGGCATTTCCAGGGTGCCACATGGCACCCAATGATTGGGAAACATGACATCCTTTGACTTTATTTACCTTCTTAATCAACGCATGCATGGTTCCTGGTCATATGCCACTTTTCCTCTTGTTATGCTTCCACGTGGTGGCTCCTGGGTGGTGCCACATGACATTCAACAATAGGCCCATGTGGTCGCAAAAAATTCCAAATATGTATGACACATGGCAGCCTCTTGTGCCACCACATCAACATGCCGACGTAATGTCTGCAAAGTCGACTTATGACATCAACATTACAGATGATGACATCATCTATACAAAAATGTTGACTTTGACTAGGTTTGACCAAAAATTTGACTACCCTTAACTTCTTTTTTCTAGCACCGTTTGAGGTGTCGTATGCGCCTTTGGAAATCTTACGATGAGCAATTTAACTTGGAACTATTTTCATCGAATTCTGAACACTTTTATTTTTGGGCCTTCTAGATCCTCCTGGATCAAGTAGGGCACACACTTCAACCAAGTAGTTGTTATATCACAAAATGCCACACCTATGCATTTGTGCCATGGCCCAACCCTTTCCCAATGCTTGCTAGATGTTTCCCAAAAACACCTCTAAAAAATCATCTAAAAAATATGCCCTAAGAGCATATCCGCAGGTTTTCCTAGTGCAACATGCAAACATCCATGACTTTCCTCACTGCGACTTGTGGATGCCCTCAATTTTTGTGAAAAATAAAATAATCATGTGTTTTCGGGTGGGTTTTTTGATTAGGATCGTTTCCCAATGACCCTTTCCTATACACAACAGAATTTAACTCCCCAAACCTCTTTGGGAAGATATAAAACAACCATGGAGGGATAAGGAGAGGACAAGCCCCTTTGTGCAAAGTTATGTTGGCAACATATAGAAAGCCTCCCTTCCCTATAATTATTTGAGAAACATCCCCTTTAGTATAGAAACTCATTTTCCATAGCTTATTTCTCATTTTATGTGGCTATAGGGTGTCTCCTTATCCCTATCTGAGTCATTGAGAACATATTATATCGATTGAGTTGATGCTTGAGGATTCCCAGAGGAACCCAGATAGTTGGCTTCAAGACGGTGCCTAAGGCTGGACAAGGTTGTAACTTACCTTTTCCACTTGCTGATAATAAAAGAGTCCCCCCCCCATATTTTTTCTTCAATGTATGTTTATGTTTATGCTTACTTTGAATATGACATATAACATGCACATGCTTATGATTGCATAAGTACTTTCGTCACAGCCCTAGTTTTGTATCTATATTATAGGTTGGTTCCAACAGAAGATTGTGAGCTTCTTAATGAATCAGAGAATGGATCAACATCAGATGGGAGAAATTTCTTTTCTCCTCTCTATCCCTACTTTCTCCTAGTTTAAGTAGTTATTTTATTTAGTTTTTGTGCGCTTGTCATTGAGGGGAGATTATTGTCTCTTTCACTTGGTATTTCTCTACTGTGATCATGAACAAAGATCACAGGGGGAAAATCCCTTAATCATAATTGGGGCTCCACTAGGGATACTCCTAGTTGGTTCAGTTTGGTTGAGGTGTCTTGCTTGCTTGCTTTGTCCTTTTCTATTAGTTTCTGATTCTTTCATAGAGTCTTTTATCCTCACAGGACTTGTTGCTAAGTCTTGAAGTCCTCTGTCTCCATATGTGTGTTGCATCCCTGTAGCTTGCATACATCCACGAGTTATATCTCTACAGTCAACAAATATCCATGAGTTGCACTGGTAACAGTCGCGTACCTGTGTGAAGTTTAAGTTTTTAAATTTTTTCTTCATTTCTGGGTTGAATGCTTGGTTGGATCATTCACCTGGATTGTCCTGAGACTCTGTTAAGTTATGAATGTTTGATGTATATAAAATATTAAAAGATTTTCTTAGACTGTCTAGTATAAGATTTGTTGGGTAGACTGAAATAATAACCTTGTTTTTCTGCATATCCATACTCACTGTCTTTTCAGTGGTGTCTTGCCTGAACGCTTTCTGTCTTTTTGCCTGATTTCTTCCTTGTTTCAAAAAGAAAAAAAAAAATTGCATTCCTATGTGTCTTTTTTCCTTTTGTAAACAAAATAGAACAAAAAAATATGTTTATTGGTTTTCTTCTCATTTCTTAAACCATTTCCTTCTATCTTTGCAAGAAAAGAGGTAGTTACTTTGCATTTAGGTAGTTGCATTATGCTTTGGTAGTGGTAGCCTTTTTATTAAAAAAGAAAAGAATCAAGTAGTACAAGTTTTGCATGCTTGTATACATTTGCATCTCAAGGTGTCCTAAATCTTGCAATCAAACTTTTGTTTTCATTTGAAAAAGAAAATAATTTGCTTCATAAGCGTTGTTGCATCCATTTTCATTTGAAGAAACTGATTTTGTGTTTTGATATTGCATTACTTTTGGAGTCAGTCTAAACATCACCAAATTTTTATCCGCACCACTTTTGAGTAAAGAACAACCCATTAAAATGAACACATAACTAAAATCTATTAGAAAACTTTCATTTTTCTAGGGTGAACAAAAATGTTTAGGCTAGGGCCTTGACATAGGTTGGAGAGTAAATTTCTCCAAGGCCACTAAAAAAACATAAGTTTTTGAGATAGGGAGTGTAGAACCTAGTTGTCATATAGGTTGGTCTGGAAGCTCCTCTAACATAGGAGTTAAACACAATATCACGTAAGGAATAGCCAAGGAGATTCTCCTCTAGAGCTGGTCTAAGCATAGTGGAGAGATTGTGCATTGGTGGTTTCGATTGTACCCATACCTCCATGAGAGGTGGTTCTTTCTAGGTTTCAGGATTTGTTACCCTGCCCACACTTTCGATACTGACTGTCGACTATACCCCTCAGGCATTGACTGCAAGCTGGTAACCATAGTTTCTCCTCCTATATGTATGACTGAGGTGAGTACATGTGTTTTTCATAGTACTTGGGGAAGATTTTGTATCACACGCTTCAGTACTGTTGGAGGGTGCCCCACAAAGCGTGGGTACTTACAACGCATAAGGATGATCTGTCGAGGTCATGATAAATTCTTCTCATACCTTCGTTCATTGGTCCACATGACTTAATCAACCTGTGCCTTCTGTTGAGGGGTCCTAAATCGATTTAACTCAACAATAGGAACCAAACCCGACACCGAGGCCCAATTAGACTCTACAATGTTTAATGGTGGAATGGTTCTCCATATCTTGCGATCCGACCAATTAATCGACGGGCTTAACGTAGTGATTCATAGGATGTCTTCTTATGAAAACTCCTCCTTCTGTTCGAACATTCTCTTTTTGTAATTTCTCTTATAGGTGGGACTGATACAAGATGAATGTTGGTATAAACTAGTTGGGTAACAAAGGGGAAAGGAATTAACTACTGAAGAAGGCTGAGCTCGGGATAACCCTCATACTCAAACATGCAGACAATGATTCTTACACCTACAACAAGTCTAGTACTAATAAATGGACCTTCTGGTGCTCCAATTATTGACTGAGATACAATTATCGAAAGAAAACATAAATGCAATAAACGCTGGCAAGAAAAATAGTTTCCTTTGTTGGTTGTGGAGCTTGATTATCTTCCAGATTTAGAGGTCCTTGCTTTCAGTCATGTTTATACCCCATGAAGTATTTACACCCCATAAGTATGTACACTCTTCCACGTGGGGGAGTGCAGAGGGGGGGTACCCCCTCTGTGGGGTCCGGGGGGGCTATCCCCCCAGCTAGGGGCAAGCGGGGGTTCGGGGGCGAAGCCCCCGAAGGAAAAATTGCCTTGTAAATGTATATTGTAATTTCATTGTAAATCTGGACCGTTCATTATAAGGTCACAGATCTAACGGTAGAGATTATGTTAGGGTTTTTTCCCTAGAAGGCAACCCTATTTTATGAGGGAAATGTATTACGTCTATGATTGATGGAGAATATTGTATTATGAGAGAGGAGACTGTGAGAGAAAGAAGAGGAAGTTACAACGGGTTTTGCTGTAGGTTGTATCCCTTCATTTGCTGGATAATAATAAAGGAAGGACCTGACAATTTCTCTGGTGGATGTAGCCCACACTGGGTGAACCACGTAAATCTGTGTCTCTCTTGTATTGTGTATCTTCTGTGTTTTTTTTTCGCATTTGTTTTTATTTTATTGCTCCACGGTCCTATTTTTCTAACATCCTTAACTCTAATCATCAATCACATATTAAAACAACAATTTACTTTTCATCATTAGAGACAAGAACTATAAAAATATTAAATTAGATAACTTATCAACAGATTCAGAGGCTCTTACTCATTACTTAAATTCATCGTGGGTTGACGACGGAGGTGCGGGTGGTGATGTGGTCTATCGATGATTTTAAACAACTGTTTTGATTGGCGCACGAGGTAGCAACTAATGCGGGATAAGGTATTAATTAACTTCTTAAATGATCAAAATATGATCCTATCTTATGCTAAAACATCCCATCATGTCGCTCTCTCAGTGGGTGGATCGAGGATCGAGGGTGTTTTATGAACGTTTTCGTTGATAGCCTCCTACAAAAAAGTTTCGACGCTGATCAATTTTACCATACATTGCTGACACAACAACACATACTCAGAGGTATGACTTAGACCTAGGGAGCCAAGGTTAACTCGGGATAACACTAGACCATATGACCATCTTACCTGGTAAAGACACATGGAGTTGAGGACTGATGACTTAAATCTCTTGTATTAATCGCAGTTAGGATTTTCCTTAAGTTATTCGTTCTAAAACAAACCTTAGCTTGCCGATGCTGAAAAAGTGTCCAAGATCGATGATCGGTGAAAAACATATCAAAGTGATTTCAGATCAGGTCCCTTGAAAAAGTCCCAATGCTGAAAACGCATTTGGGATCGACAATCGGGGATAACTTTTATCGTGGTCAAAATTTTGGCGATGATCCTTCTAGATTTTTCCCGGTACTGATGAAGTGCGTCGGGGCATCGACCATAGACAATATCTTTTTGCTCTTCATTAACACCTGTCCCCCTCATCCTTTACCGATGCCGAAGGAGAATCAACTATCAACGATATCCTTATGCAAGACTTGATGCAAACAAAAAAAAAACTTCCTTTTTTCGATGCTGATGGAGATCAGCGCTCGATGACTAAGGTTTTCCGAGTGGTTCTTTTTCCTTCTTTGAATTCCTTCCAATGTTGACCCTGAGCGCGTTCAGTGAAGTGTTTGGATGCCGATTCCTTATTCATGTGTGAAGGTATTTTTAGTCATGGGGTTTCATAAGTTCAAGCAAACCTGAATAGGTGATGAGAGTCATGAAAATAAACAAAGACAAAACATTTTTCAAGAATGAATCAGAAAATGCAGAAGATCAAATGGTACCCAAAAAAGTAAAAAATTGACAAAGGCTTTTGTAGGGTGTGTTGAGTGCTCAATAAATGGTGACTTATTAGGTGAAATCAGAATCTCTGTTCCTACGTTGGGATCAGCTGATGAAAAAGATAGTTAAGAACCTAACTGGGTTTTATTAGAGTCTCTTTTATCCTTGCAATTGAAATTCCCTGGCTGGTGAATCTGGGCCTGCCAATCGTGTTTCAAACTTTATTCCACTTTCGTTTCCTGCAACCATGAACCATGTCCTCTTTTGACATGAGTCAAGTAAATCATTCACTAGCACCATGCCCTTTAGTTATCATCATTCACTTGCTACGGTGTTGGTCCGCTGCCATCGAGTGTCCATAGCCCCGACAGAGTCACCCCAACGTCACAGACCTTGTTCCACTGCCAACAAGCATCCATAGCCCTGGTGAATTTATCTGCATACCCTCTCCTACTTTGCACTCATTTGATATAATTGATTTTATTTTGGAAAAATGCCCTGAGCGAGTGGGAGAGGGGGACGTCTGTTATTTGCAAAATGAGATGGTTAAGGTGAACCCTTGCTAGCTCTGTCTTGAGGTACATGTGGTCCTTTCCATCTTACCACCTTTCCCTTAAGGTTTTACCGGACCACCAGGCATACATGTCATCATTTTCCCAAGGTCGTTCATATGTAGGTTAGATAGAAAACCCTTTAAAACAACCACAGGTCTCCCAACACTTCTTGTGTTGTATGTGAGTGATGAGTTAGGAACATAGTTCGTCATATCACATGAATTGAGGTCAACCATTGTCTTGCTAAACACAATATTCAAAAGCACAAAAGTACTATAGCAATAAACAAAAAACAAAATGCATTCCACAATCAACCTACATAAAACAAAACATCGTGAAAATACACACATATTTTTTTTTAATGGAAATATTGTCTTAGGGCTTAGCCATTCACCGGGAGGGTGTCAGGTTCCCCCCTTAGATTCTGCAACCGATACATGCCTACCCCAATTTTATCGGCTACCTAAAAATTTTCGAGCCATAGATTCTGAAACTTATAATGTTTTCCCTTTGGCTCATTTTCTCTGTCCCACTTTAGGACTAAGTCTCCTACTTCAAAATTCTTCTCTTTGGCCTTATGTTTATCAAACCACCTTTTAACTATTTGCTAATGAGCTATGAATTTTGATTTTTCTTTATCCCTTTCTTCTTCCAACATGAGGAGGGTATCAATTCTTTGTTGTATAACTAATGAGGGTTGTCCTATAGAATCCTGAGCAAGCTAAAGAGATGGAAGATATAGTCCATTCAGGAGAATGGATTCCTATCTATATACCATAAAGTATGGGGAATTTCCTATGGCTTCTTTGGGTGTTACTCTATCAACCCATAAGGTGTTATGGAGTGAACTGTGCCAATTCCTCTGGTTGTTTGTAACTTTTTTCCTTAATATCATCACTAGGTTCTTATTGGTTGATTCTTCCACTCCATTCCCCTGTGGATAATAGTTTGCAGAGTATCTGATTAAGATTCCTTTGTCTAGAGAAAACTCTATTAATAAGGTGGAATAAAAGTAAGCTGCATTATAAAAAACAAGGACGTAAGGCACACCTAACCTTGTGATCATCTATTGTTCTATGAATTGGATCACCACCTTTTCATTTACATGAGTCAGAGGGATGGCCTCTGCCCATTTCGTGAAACAGTCTTTGGGAGTCAGTATGTATCTATGATGTTTTGAGGAACTCGATTAATTTATCCTATGATATCTAACCCCCATTGCTCGAATGGCCTGGAAACGACCATGGGTTGGAGCGGGACAACTGCTCTCTTTTCCCTCCCTGCGCTTATTTGACAAGTTTTACATTTTCTAGCGTATGAGTGAGCATCCTTGAACAATGTAGGCCAATAATAATGAACTCTCAATATTTTATGAGCAGTGGTGTTTCCTACAAAATGTCTACCTATAGGACCATCATGGAGCTCCTTCAGGAATTTGTCCGCATCTTCACATTCGAGACATATTAAAATTACTCCATAATAATTAACATGGAAGAGCATTGAATTTATGAGGCGATATTGTGATGATTTTAACATGAGGGCTCTCCTTTCCCTAAGATTTAGGTTTTCTGGGCAAGTTCCATGATGCAGGAGATAAGTCAGTTTCTCATACCAAGATTCTTTCCCCGGGGAGACGTATGAAGCCTCGACACACCATAATGCTAGTTCATTCTCCCATCCGAGGTCTTCATTTACTTGGTCCTGGGCTTCAAATGCCAGTTTGCATAATCCTTGTCCCTTAAACAATTTATCAGGTTTTATATCTAGATCAAATTCTTGGACTATTGCCATCCAATTTCCTCTTCTTTCCCCCATCTCCTTTTGAGTGAATAGGGATTAGACTGCAGGGTGAGGCATGATGACTTTGGTATGGTTCTTAAGGATGTAAGATCTGAAGTGTTTCACTTCCTTGTACACAACATAAGCCTGTTTTTCTATAGCAGGGTAATTCAGTTCGGCCCCTTGGAGATTAGTGCTCATAAAGGAGACCGGGGCCTCATTGTTGTCATCATCCTTATGAGTCAATACTGCAACTAACGATTGGTCGGAGGCGAAAGTATAGAGGAAGAAATCTTTGGTAAAATCTAGACTTTTCAATACTAGGGCTTAAGATATTGTAGCCTTAATATTGCTGAAGGCATTTTTTCGTTCATCATCCCACTTAAATTCAACATCTTTGTGGATCATTTTTTGTAAGGGTTTGATAGTTTCAGTGAAATCGGGGGTGAATTTTCTCACAAAATTGATTTTCCCGAAGAAAGATTGCATAGCCTTTTTGTTGTGGGGTAATGGAAGCTGCGCTATAGCCCTAATCTATTTTGGGTCTATGCAAATTCCTGCTTGAGATATAATATGACCTGGCAATTTACCTTCTTTGACACAAAAAATAGTTTTCTTAGGGTTTAAGGATATACTGTATTTCCTACACCTTTCGAAAATCTGGGTTAAGTGTTGGATGTGATCTTCTTTGTTGTTTGAATACACGGTCACGTCATCCAAATAGACTACTACACACTTCTTGATTAGTCCTCGAAATGCTACGTCCATGGCCCTTTGGAAGGTTTCCCCTGCATTGATCAATCGAAAGGGCATGCGCTTATAAGAAAAGGTTCCCCACTTGGTTTGGAAGGTAGTCTTCAAACGGTCTTCCTCTGAAACTAAAACTTGGTTGTAGCCTGAAAAACCGTCCAACCGGGAGAAAATATCAGAGCCAGACACGGTCTGCATGTTGGGTATGTGTTATATTCTTTGCATGTGTGTGTGTGTGAATGCATCAGATATGACAACTACATCTGATGATCCCTCGTACTAATGCTCTGTTTGTAGACAAAGAACAATGGATCGTTGTGGATCCTGGTAAACAACCTACTAGTACACCATCTACTAGCACACAGGCTATTGGTACACAACCTACCAGTACACAAACTACTAGTACACCAGCTACTGGTATGTCAAAGGAAGATTGGGAGAATTTGGACAAAAGAGCAAGGAGTACTATTCGACTCTTCTTGGCAGATTCGGTTTTGTTGAATGTCTCGGGAGAATCTACAACCAAGGAACTATGGGATAAGTTGGGAAATTTGTATCAATCAAAGTCCCTGGTAAACAAGTTGTTTCTTCGAAAGAAGTTGTATCATATTAGGATGGAAGATGGAGATTCTGTGACATAACATCTAAATGCCTTTAATACTCTGGTAAGTCAACTTGTCTCTGTTAATATTACAATTGCAGAAGAAGATAAGTGTATTACTTTGTTATGTTCTTTTCCAGACTCTTGGGATAATTTGGTTGTAG
>ML814511.1:199129-210974 GCA_009831015.1 Picea engelmannii | reverse complement strand
TTTAGATGATGAGGAGATGCACAAACCTTTGGCTCTCTCTAAAGCCATCAAGACTTTTTCATTTCCTAGTGA
This sequence comes from Picea engelmannii, assembly GCA_009831015.1. NCBI lineage: Eukaryota > Viridiplantae > Streptophyta > Pinopsida > Pinales > Pinaceae > Picea > Picea engelmannii. The sequence goes on along the minus strand of ML814511.1, from coordinate 210,902 downwards.
AGTGTTATCCATGATCAAAGTGGGGGACATTAGAGCTACCGGAAGGAAGAGAGTGTATCCAAAATGAATGAGCCATCACAAGGAAAATATTTGACACATCACTAAGAAGGTTTTAGGATATCACTCATGATGGCATAAAACGATAACATTTGTGCCTTGACTTACTAACCAAGATGCTATTCAAGAATTTAGTCCATTGACAGATCTTACATTAGATTTAGATGAAAAGGAGATGCATAAACCTTTGGTTCTCTCTAAAACCATCAAGAATTTTTCATGTCCCGGTGAAGTGGTATCCATGATCAAAGTGAGGACCTTATTATCCCAACCAACTGATCTAATATATTCAACCCTTTTTAGGTTTTCTATAATAAGGACTCAATACAATTGACCAACTTTCCAACATGGGATTCCATGATGGATCAAGGGATGAAGGAGTTCAAGCTACAGATGGATATCAACTCTCAAGTTCTCCACATAAGAGGGTTAGAATAGAATATCATGCACACCTTGGTAGGTCTTCTATTATTTAAGTAACTCGCATAATGATATTTCCAAGTCCAATTTAGTCCCTCATCTTGACATCAACTCTAAATCTTGTAGTGTGTTGTGTCTAGATATTCAACATTATATATGTGCAATTAATCCTTCTCCATGGAAATATTTGAGGTAAATTATTTTTGAAGGTATGAGTGTGTTATGTTCCTCCATGCTTATGTTGAAAAGTTGGTTTCTGAATAGGGGTTAAGATATTAGTAGATATAAAACATGTTATTAATGATGTAATGAGAGAAAATGTATTTAATGAGGCCCACTTGGTAGGTATGGTAATGGGTAGGTGTAGATGGCCATGTCATTAAATACAATTCGTTAGTGGTGCAAATAGGGTGGAGTTATTAGGCCTATAACCAAGGAGGGAAAGTCATCGTTATGTCTTGTGTCCTTGACACTATTTGGAGAAATACCCCTCAAAGTGGAATTGGAGTCGCCCACTCTTGAATATGGGGGACATCTAATTCAAGCATCATTCTTCTCATCTTATGAGTATTATTGGTATTTTATACCTTGTTAATTTACATTTGAATTTACATCCCTCAATAATCCACCAATATTTTGAATAGGTTTGGTTAAGCTCATGGTAAAGATAATGCACAGTTTTGCTTTATTTCCTACAAAATTCTATAAATGATTTTGTTTGGGATAAAAAACTCTATTAATCTTTGTGAAACTAAAAATGTGGTTACAATAGTGAAAATTGTGATTATGCTCATTATGTTATCTACATCATCAAATCCTCACTTGTCTATTCTCTAGATTTAGCATTCCCCTTTTCCCAATTCTGTGCATCCTTATATATCACACTCTTTCACTTTCTTTGTTGATTAATTGGGTTGGCTTTCATTCATGTCAACCCTTGAAGAAAGTCCTGTAGCAAACTCCAGTAGCCCCAACAATATGATTAAGGGACTTCAGTTTGATTGATGTATAATTGTATGAAGTTTAATATATTTGTAGGTAAGACTATTTTAGATGGATAGTACATGTCATGTCATTTATGGTGATATGTGAAACGTCACATAAATCCTCACGGTTAGAGAGTTATGGCCTAGATAAGTGGAGAACCCTCATGAGTTATCTAGAAGGTCAAAGAATTCAAATTTATTCTAGAAGATCCTAGAAGAAGTTGACTAGTCAAGTGGGTGAAACTAGGAGTTAGTCATGGGTTAAGTTGTTGCAATAAGAAAATAATTTAAAATAATTTAGTTGCAACTAGAAGTGGAGAATTTACTATTTGTAACAAAGTGAGTTAGAAGTGGACAAGTGGTTAGAAGTGGGTTAGCCCTAAAAGAAGGAAAGTGGGTTAAGTTGGTTAGAAGGTAACTCCTTGAGGAAGCTACATGGAAGTATAAATAAGAGAGAAAGGCTCTGCCATTAGCACCTATTGAATATCATTGAATATCTATTTCGTGAAAGGTTATTTGGTCAGTTATTATTGATAGAGAAAAGTGTGGTAGAAAAAGTGCGGTGGGAAAAGTGCAGTAGAAAAATTGTTGAAGAAAAATCACGGCAAAAAAAGAGTGGCAAGAAAAGTGCAATAGAAAAACTGCTACAAGAAAAGTGTTGCAGAAAAAATGCGGCAGGAAAATTGTGGCAGGAAAAGTGTGGTAGTAAAACTGTGGCAGAAAAATCATGACAGAAAAAGTGTGGTAGAAAAATCGTGGCAAAAAAAGTGCGGCAAAAAAATTGTGGCAGCATATTCGTGGCAGTAGAATCGCGACAACAGAATGCTATAAGAAGAAAAAAGGTATTTTTTTCATATGTGTAGCGTTGAATTTATGAATCTGGTTGAGGTTTTTCCTTGTAAATCTGTTGGATTCCCTCTTGGAATTTTAGGGCTTGTTGTAGAGTTGATCTGAGGTAGATCTACTGAAGTTTAGTATTGGTTCATGTTCGAGGGATTTTGGTTGAGGTATGTTGCTGAAGTTATTGGTACAAATAGAGATTGTATAACAGTGAGGTTCTAGCACATGGTTTGACGTACAAACTTGTGGTGTAGTGTTTGAGGTATATGTTATCAGATTAGATTGGTTGATGAGTATATAGTGACAGGTTTCTTAGTGACATATTTGATAGAAGAGGTTGTGACAGTGACATATTCAGTTTCTACATTTGGCACTTATATTTCAGGGTGCCTGGACAAGGCAAGGATAGGTGGTTGTATCCACCTTCTGATTGTAGCTGGAGAACATAGGGGGTTGTATCCTCCTTCTGGTTATAACTAGAGAAATAGGGAGTTGGAGCTTCCCTTAGGCTGTAACCTGGAAATAGGGGGTCAGAGCCTCCTTCTAGTTGCAACTGGAAAACAAAGGAAGTTGGTTCTTCCAATGAATGTTATTCTTAAAGAAAAATAAGACAATGCAGTCTCTAGTTTTCTCTCGCATTGGGTTTCCACGTAAAAAATATTGGTGTACTGTGTATGTGTATGATTGTTCATGTGTTCATGGTTTATTTACTCTGCACTTATTGATGATAATGTTGTATTGATCGTAAGGATAATTAACACTTTCATAATGTAGTAAAAATGATTAAAAATCTTTATTATTGATTCACCCCCCCTCTCAGTAATCCAACAATTGGTATCAGAGTAGGTTCCTTCAGAAATCAGTTTAACCACTAAAAGGTAGATCATGGAGAGAAACAATATGTATAAAAAAGGAATACCACAATTTGATGGACATAAGTATGCATTATGGAGTAGAAGGATGAAAACATATGTATAGGAATAGGGATTTGAAGTTTGGAAATCAGTTGTAGATGGATACAAAGAACCAGTAGTTCTGCCAAGAAATGACAATGGAAAGAAACTCATTGTAAATAATTCAAAAGCCACAAATGCACTTATGAATGGTCTTTATGATTCCATATATATCAAAGTTATACATTGTATCTCCACCAAAGAGATTTGGGACAAACTTCAAAATATTTATGAAGGAGATTCAAAAGTCAAAGAAACAAAGCTTCAAACTTAGAGAGGTCAATTCGAATAGATAAAGATGAAGGAACATGAGAATATTGTGGCTTACTTACGATTTTATGAAACATTGAATGTAATCATAGGATTAGGAAAAGATATTGAAGAATCTATAATTGTTCAAAAGGTACTAAGATCTCTTCCATTGAGATTTGATCCTAAGATCTCAACACTAGAAGAAAGAGTATATCTAGACTCAATAAACATGGATGAACTACATGGAATATTCACAACCTATGAAATGAGAACTGAACAGGAAAATCTAGGTATAAAAGAAGCAACATTCAAAGCATCTAAAAGTTCAAAGCAAAAGGGAAAGAAAAAAAATAATAATATAGCAACAACAGTGACATCTCGGAAGACGATGAAGAAGTGGCCAACTTTGTTAGAAGATTGAAAAAGGGAACTGACGACAGATATAAAGGTAATATTCCATTGATTTGTTTTAATTGTGATGTTATTGGTCGTTTTACTAACAAATGTCCTCATAAGTAAAAGAAAAGAAATGATGAAGATGATTCAAATAGAAAACAAACATATAAAGGAAAAGGAATCAAAAAGAAAGTCTTCAAGAAAAGTTTATGCACCAAAGAAGACAGCTCCTCATCAAAGGAAGATGAAGTCAGTGAAAGTGAGACAAAAAGAGTTATATTCATGGAAATAGAAGATTCTGATAAAGAAGACATCGAAGAAAAATATGAAGAGGAAGAAGTTGACTACCGAGAAGAACTGTTGAGTGTTATAGAAGTTATAAAAAGAGAAAAGAAGAAAAACAAGAAGCTCCAAGCAGAACTAGAAATGAAAGAAGACACTCAAGAACTAGAGAAGATGATCAAAGAATTGAAGGTTCAAATAGAAGAAGATAAAAGAATTGAAGATGCACTCAAAGAACAGTTAGAATAAAGAGACAAGATCATTGGAAACTTGGAAGCAGAGATTTTCACATTGAGAAAGGATATTCAAAAGAAAAATATGCAGAACAACTCAAAAGTTTTGAATGACATTATCAGCAATCAAAGGCCTAATCATGACAAGTATGGACTTGGATACAATTAGATAGAAAATGGATCAAGCTCCAAAATGACATATCAAGAAACATATCCAAAAATCTATGCAGAAATGGTCAGAGGGGATAGGGAGTTCTATAAGGAATATCACAGGGACACTCCTCCACCAAGAATATTTAGATTTCAGAATCAACGATAGTAAAAAAAAAATAGGCCTCGGGAAGAAGAAGGATTCAAAAGAGTAAATCCTTTCAGACGATATTCAACTCCTAGGTATCAGACTATATATATATTTTTTATGTTATGCATGCAATAATTTTGGACATAAAGACGTAAATCACAGAGCTAATAGAAGGAACAGAAACAACTTTGAAAGTCATACACAAAATGGTTATCCAAGAAGGCCTAGTGAAATACAGAGAAGAAGATACAACATATTTGAATCATTGAGCACTGAAGTGGAATGATACAACTGCAACAACTTTGGACACATGGTCAAAGATTGTAGAATGACGGTCACTTCCTCCTAGAGAATCACAACATAATAACAATAGTCATAGATAGGAACCTCAAAAGAGAACATGGATAAGAAATCATAATTAGTATAGAAATGAAAAATGCACACTCGCTCTACAAGATAAGCATAAGAAATGTGGTTGGTATGTTGACATTGGTTGCTTAAAACACATGACAGGTTATGAAGATAGGTTTCTAACATTGAGAAAGGAAAGATATGGATCAATCTTCTTTAGAAATGATGACTCGGCTAGAATCATTGGAAAGGGAACAGTTAGAATTGGAAACAAGGATACCAAGGAAGAAAATGTTCTACCAGTGGAATATATGAAACATAATATTATAAGTGTAAGTAAAATGTGTGACCAAGGTCACCGGCTTATGTTCGATTCACATAAATGAGAGATAAGAAAAGTAGGTTCAAGAAAATCAGTTGCAACAACTGTAAGAACTTCAAGCAACATATATGTATTAAGTGAAATTGGAAATGAAAAGTGTTGTCTAGGGAAGGAATATGAAGTTTGTATATGGCACAGAAGAATTGGTCACATAAACTTCGATAACCTCATCAAAGTCAGCAAAAAGGAAACAGTTAGAGAAATTCCCCAGATCACGAATCTAACCAACACTTTATACAAGCATTGTCAACGAGGAAAGAAAACAAAGACTAGGTTCAAATAAAAGGAATATTAAATGACAAGACCACTAGAAATTATGCATATTGATCTAGTTGGACCAACTAGAACAAAGGTTTTAAAAGGTGAGCAATACTTTATGTTATTGGTTTATGATTATAGAAGAATTATTGTAGTTTTTTTTCTCATGAATAAGTTAGAAGCATTTGAAAACTTCAAGGTATACAAGGAAATGGTTGAAAATTAAATGGATTCAAAAACAAAAATCTTGATATCTGATAATGGAGGAGAGTTTACTTCAAAGGAATTTATGGATTTATACAAAAAGCATGGTATAAAAACTCAATTCTTTGTTGCTAGAACACCTCAACAGAATGGGGTCGTCGAAAGAAAGAATATGACAGTACAGGAAATGGCTCGAGCAATTCTAATGGATTCCATGTTGACATATGTTTTTTGAACACATGCAGTGCATACAACAGTTCACATTCAAAACATAGTAATGATCAGGAACAACAGTGACAAAAACACTTAGGAGCTATGGAAAGGAATACTAGAAAATGTGAAGCACTTCAGAGTCTTTGGAAGCAAATGCTACATTAAAAGAGAAGATGACAGAATGGCAAAGTTTGATTATCGTGTAGACAAAGGTGTACTTGTTGGTTACTCAAATACAAGGAAAACATACAAATTTTACAATCTAAGGCTCAACAAAGTTGTGGAAAGCATCAATTTAATGGTTGATTAGATAGGCAGATGAAAATTAAAGGAAGAATAAAAAGAGTCAGTGGAACAGGTTTACAAAGAAGAAGCAAAGGATAAAAAAGTAGTAGAAGGGGAAGAAGAAGAGTATCAAATAAAATTAGAATATCAAGAACAACAAGTACCTCCAAAGACACCTAACAAATGAATACATAAGAATAATCAATTAGATTAGATTATCGGAAACAAAGATGCAGGAGTTGAGACTAGAAAAAGAATTTGTTCACCAAAACAACTGCACCTAGCACTCTTATCTTTGATTGAACCAAACTGTTTTGAAGAAGTCGGTAAAGATGAATTATGGATAAAGGCCAGGGATGAAGAATTGGATCTGATAAAGAAGAATGACACTAGGGAATTGGTTCCAATACCAAGGTACAAGAATGTGATCGACACAAAATGATTCTTCATAAATAAATTGAATGAAGATGGACAGGTTACCAGGAACAAAGTTGGATTGGTATGTAAAGGATATGCACAAGTTAAAGGTATCGACTTTGAAGAGACATTTTCCTTAGTTGCCAGAATGTAAGAAATCAGATTGATACTAGATTATGAATTTTCAAAGAATATTAAAGTGTATCAGATGGACGTGAAATAATTTTTTCTGAATGGAGAAATAGAAGAAGTCTACATTGAGCAACAAGAAGGATTTCAGTTATCAAAAAATGAAGATTATGTTTGCATATTAAAGAAGGTCTTGTATGGTCTTAAACAAGCCCCCAGAGCATGGTATTCCAGACTAGACATATACTTACAGCAGCAAGGGTTCAGGAAAGGAAATGCAGATAACAACCTCTACATCAAGGTAACTCAAGATAGTATTTTATTAATTGAAGTTTATGTTGATGATATTATTTTTGGAAGTGATGATGATAGGTTTGGCCAGAAATTTGCAAAGGATATGCATAATGAATTTGAAATGTCATTACTTGGAGAAGTATCCTTCTTTCTGTGTCTTCAGATATGTCAAAGAAACCAAGGAATTTTTATTTCTCAAACCAAGTATATCATAGAAATGCTAAAGAGGTTCGGAATGGAAGATTCCAAACCAGTCAATACTCCTATGCAAACCAATTGCAGGTTTAGTAAAGGTGATGATTCAAAGTATACAGATAAGAGGAAGTATAGGTTAATGATTGGCAGACTACTTTATGTGACAACATCCAGACCAGATGTAATGCAGGCAGTTACACAGGTGGAAATATTTCAAACAACACCAAATGAATCACATGTTTTAGCAGTAAAGAGGATATTCAGATATATCAAGTTTACATAAGAGTTTGGATTATGGTATCCAAAAAGAAAGGATTTATCAGTTATTTCCTACATAGATGCATATTGAACAGGTTTCATTGATGGTCGAAGAAGCACCAGTGGAACAACATTCTACTTGGGTGAGTGTTTGGTATATTGGCTAAGCAAGAAACAATCATCAATATCATTATCTATAGTCGAAGCATAGTATATTGGAGTAGCAATATGTTGTACAAAGGTTCTATGGATGAAACAAACTCTGGCAGATATACAGGTTTAGTATGATGATACCATTCCGATCTGTTGTGATAATACAAGCACCATCAGTATCTCAAAGAACCCGACGATGCACTCCAAGACAAATCACATTCCAATCAAGTATCACTTTTTACGAGAACATGTTGTAGAGAAGCACATTAGAGTTGAATATGTGGGAACAAAAGAACAAGTGAAAGATATATTTACAAAACTGCTTCCAAGGGAAGCCTTTGAGTATCTTCACCAGAGACTCAGAGTATTTTCTACTCCAAAATGAATGATTTTGAATGCTTATATTATATGTCATATATTTACATGAGGAAGAACCATAAAGAGGACAATTCAGGTTGGGGGAGGAGTTTCGGGAAGAGTTCAGTCAGGGGGAGAATCCCCAAGGACAGTTCAGTTAGGGGGAGCATCCCTAGATGAGAAGTTACCTTTGTCATTGATTTCAAAGGGGGGGAGATTTATCAAATGCATGATAAAGAGTTAGATGCATGGAGAGAGAGCATAGAGGCATAGTTCCAAGGGGAGCAATGGTCTGATCCGGATTTATGCAGGAACGCAACATAATACACAAATAACCATGAATACAAAAATGCAACGAAAATAACACTTCATTTCATTAATATCAAAGAACTAAAATTTGTTTACAGACAAAATAGAAATAAACTAGCTAGGGTGCTAGTACCTTATCTCTTAGAAGAGATGTGGCGGCTATAGGCCTCTGAAATCTATTTTTAAATGAGGCTTGAAGGCCTATATTTTATTGAGAAACAATGGAAACCCTAAACATCCAAAAAACCTAACCCTAGGAGATGAAGCGCCAGAATATGGGCCTCGTCGGGGTAAATTGGTACATCAATTTACCAGGGTCGTAACTTTGGCATACTATCTCTGTTTGACACATATGATACATCGTTAGAAAGATCTATCCGAGGACTACTACAATTGGTAGAAAATATCATGAAAATGGTTTTTGATCAGAAAATGCCCAAATAAATTCGTTTAGGGCCTCAAAATGGCTCCGTAAGTCCAGTACCGGAAAAACTGCCAAAAATAGTAAATTGTGCTACAATTAAGGAAACTGAAAAATTGAAAGAAAAAATGGTGAGGGTCCATTTGGAATAGGGGCCACCAATATACACCTAGATCATTCCTCCCCCCTTAGGAAGCAATGGTCCCAATTTCGTTGAGTTCCTCCATGAGATGAGGAAACTTCTGTTGAACTTGGTCCCTAGTGAGCCACTTGCCCTGGTGAAGGAGTTGGCCTACTTTGACAACTCGATATAGTTGGATCCTTTGTTGGAAGGTGTTCTTGATCTGTCTGTCCATAATCCAATCAGTTGTGTCTTGTTCCATGCAGTTTGGGTTTAACTCTGTTAGTGTGAGTTGTTCTTCCATGTCTGATGTGTCCAGTAGAGGTGGAAAGTAATGTCGAAAGTGGTCCACATTGAACACTGGGTGTAGACCAAGGAATGGTGGGATACTGAGCTTGAATTCATTGTCCCCTACATCCTTGGTGATGGTGTATGGCCCATATCGGAGCAGGTGAAGCTTGCTGTGGGGTCCAGCGGGGCACTCCTTCTGCAAATGTAGCCACACTTTGTTGCCCACCTGGAAGTTGTGTTGCACCTAATGTTGATCATGTCGCTGCTTGTAATTAGCATTGGCTCTGTCCAATATGTCATGAACCCGTTGGTGAATGTGTTGAATGCGCTCAATGAATTTGTTCGCCTTGGCAGCTTCAGAGTGGACATGAGATGAATTAGTTTTAGTAGCTACAAATGGTATGGCTACGTCAATGGGATATAGTGGCTGGAATCCCAAGCCCACCTGAAAGGGGTTGTGGTCGGTTGAGTTGTGGAGGGACCGATTATAGCTATGTTTTACATAGGGGAGGATCACAACCCATGTGTGTGGATGCTTTGATTTGTACTTGCATAAAATGTGTACGATCATCCTGTTGACGACCTCTGTCTGGCCATCAGTTTGGGGATGGAAAGTTGTGGACTTGGTGAGCTTGGTGTCCAGCATTAACCAGAAGCTGGACCAAAATGTACTAAGGAACTTGTTGTCCCGATCTGAGATGATAGACTATGGGATCCCAAAGTGTACCCACACTCGTTCAAAGAAGAGTTTAGCAGTGGCTTGTTGGCCCTCGACCAAGTTTTGAGGAAACATTAGTCGGGTTTGACCACTTTTTGGACTTCGACAGGCTGGTCGAAGATAGAGCACCCAGGCAGAGTTGAGATCATGGGATATCACTTGTTTTGGGGGCTTTGTGGACCCATCATGGGGTTCCTAGGGTTTATTTAATGGGTTATGGGATGTTGGCCTATGGGTTTTACCCATGATTAGGCCTTTTTGTAAATGTTAAAATAAGTAAGAATGTAGTAAGTGAAGTGTGCTGAGTGCAAGAAATGTGAGTAGTATGTAGCTAAGTACAAGAGGAAATTAGTTATGAGTTGCTTTGTGCAACAAAACATGTATGTAAGGCTATGTGCTCCATAGAGGAGTTGGATTTGTGCCTTGATCTCATTTAGGGAAGGTGGATCTAGTGTGCAGTGCACAGATCACCTATCCTAGTGTGAGTTTGGCTCTGTGGCTTAGTGCATAGGAGAAGATGAGTGTAAGAGATTGAAGCAGAATAATAGAAGAAGAAGAAGTTAGTGGATGTAGCCCCACACTAGGGTGAACCACGTAAATCTTTTGTTGATGATTTGCTTTGTGCTATGATGTTATGCTTTGAATATATTTATTACATTGAATGTTATGAATGTTAGATAGATCTATGGATGATTAGTTCTTTGTCTATGTTCAATGTTTTAGATCTAACTTATGATGCTAAGTGCGAGGTATATGTTATCATTGTTACTTCGTCGATTTGTACTTAGGGTTGATCTGCGATGTGAATAAGGCTAATATATTACTGAATGTTGTTCCTAAGTACTCTGCGAAGTGTTGTAATCACATATATGTATCCCAAATTGGTTACAAACACCTGAGTCATATAACCTCCCTGTCTCTACCTCAGGTGAGACTGCATCTTCTTCGTAGGTGTTGTCAAAAGGGTTGGTAGCTAGGATTTTTTTGGTGCATTGTTAGAGTTGAACCTCGGGTTTGCCCCTATGCCAACAAATGGTTCTGTTGTCAGGACCTGAAACTATGATTGTTGGGAACTGAAGTAAAAGAAAATAAAATCTTTGTGCGTAGATCTTCTGTTGTACTACGCAGTATTCTACTTGACTTTTGAAGCTTTGTGCTAAGAAAGAAACTTGATCTGAAGAAAAGAGGTAAGATCTTAAAGCTTTGTGCTTGATAAGAGTAAGTAAAGTGAAAATTTTTGTTTCAAAAGCATGGATCTAGGTATGTTTGATAGATTCTATCCTAGTCTGAAAGCTAGGGTACAGTTAGAAGAAATAATTGATCTAAATAAAATCGATAGAATTAGAGAAATATATGTTATCCCTATGCATAGAAAGATTTTTTGGACTAATAAGTGGATGCAGGAACTTAGAAAGAATTTTTGAGATTGCATGTCCAACACTGTGATCCTAATGCGCAGTACAAGAAAAGTTGGGGAACTTATAAGAGAAAGAGAGGATTGACACTATGTTATAACTGTAGAAGACCGAGACATATTGCTAAGGAATTCCCTGGTGTGTTGAAAAGTCAACAAGAAACATGTGTCTAATTTAGTTTTCCCTTAATTAAAATTAGACAATAAATATTAATCTATTATCTCATTCATAACTGAGTGATTTGGAATTGTAACAGAATTGTAAGTGTAGTTAAGTGAGTTA